>CAWUFW010000122.1:5855000-6055268 GCA_963921515.1 Calotriton arnoldi | reverse complement strand
TCCGGTGGATGATCGGACCTCAGGAACAGTAGATCCTGGTCTGGGGCTCTGTACTTTTTGATTATGCGCGGTGGCGCTGCTCCTATTGATGCAGGAGTGAGAAAGGTATGAAGAGCCGGCTCCAGTAGACCAGGTACCAAGGGAAGCAGAGGTCTAGTGCATGACCTGTGATGGAGGGTTTCAAAGAGGACTGATGCCGAAGGGGTCATAGACGGCATCTCAATGTTTAGTTTAGCAGCCCCCCTACATAGAACCTCGCTGAAAGTAATGTCGTCGTCCACTGATGACACTCTGGCAGGAGGAGTGGCAGACAAAGTAGGGGAATAGTCTTCCAATGAGGATCTGGAGGTGTTTGTAGACCACGATGGAGACCTGTGTCTACGCTCCCGAGGCCTTGAGGAATGGGAGTGTCTGTTCTTGTCGGGGAGCGTCTGAGTGGTGTCCGTGATTGATGTCTCCTTGAAGCTGGAGATTGTTGCCTTGGAGATCCCAGAGGAGACCTTGTGGCTGGTGTCGGCGGACGCACCCCTCAGCCGGATGTTCGAGAGGGGGAATATATTTGAGAGTAGTCTGACCCTGGACTGCGCCTTTGTACTCTCCACTCTTTCACACTCCTCAGCCATCTCGGTGAGAGGTTTATCGGAGGTGTGTGCTGTTCTCAAGCCAGGGATCCCTCCGGCGTAATCTGCACAATTTTCAGGCCCTGAGAAGATGATGCGCTCCTCGACGTCGACTGTCTCGACATTGGTTCCTTAGACTCCACCACTTGAATTTCCCTCGACGTGAGTGCAGGTGAATGAGCCAATCTATGTCTCTTTGCCGGTGGAGACGTGTGAGAGGACAGTAGTCTCGACGTCGATCTTCTCGACGTCGATCGATTTTGCTCCGGCGTCGGCGATGGTGAAGCAGAGCGTCTTCGTGCCATGTGCCCAGGACCAGCAGTCGGCGGCGTCTTCAACGTTGGCGGCGTCTTAGACGTCTTTGCCCGCTGTAGCACCCTCGACGTTGGTGGTGTCTTCGACGTCTGTGTAGTAGACAGACGGCGACCGCCCATGTCGATGCTGTCGGCATGACTTGGACGTTGAGCGTCTGTGCCCCGCCGTCGGAAGTGAAGCCGACCTGGACCGTCGACGAGGAACAGTCGACGTCGGTCGGTGAGTAGTTGACGCTTGAAGTCTAGACTTAGACTTACTTAGTTTTGACTGGCCTGGCGTCGACAGCGATTGTTCTTTCGACATCAACTGCGGAAAAGTTCTTCCTGTTAACGACTTGGAAGCCGACGGTGAGCATAGAGGTATCGTAGATGCTGATCTTCTCTCAGTCGACGGCGAAGCTGACCGATATCTTTTTTCACCTCTTTTTCTATGCTCAGACCGTACTTGAGAGGAGGGCTCTCTAGAATGGTGTTTCTCACCTTCCAGGCCACTTGTGGATCCTTTTCCTCTCTCCTGCAAGGCATGCAGCTTAATCCTTTCCCTGTCTCTGAGGGTCCTTCTGGAGAACTGCTGGCAGTAGTAACACTTGTCTGGTCTGTGTGAGGATGGTAAACACACAATACAGACCAAGTGTGGGTCTGATTTAGCCATTTTCTTCCCACACGAAGGACACTTGTTAAACAGAGCTGGCATTTCTGACTAAAAGATATCTAGGGAAGTCAGAAAAAATGTTAGAATAGTACAGCTTGTACTAAAAGACGTCGAGTGAAGCCAAAAACCTCTACTTCAGAATATCATTTAATGACAAAAAAGCCAATAACTGACTAGCTCAATGCTCCAGGATCCTCACAGAAGGAGCCGGAAAAAAGAACTGACCTAACGAACAAGTTACTTACCTTCGGTAACGATATATCTGTAAGAAACATAGGTTAGTTATAGATTCCTTACCTTAGAATTACCCCCAGGCGTCAGACTGGATCCGGAAAGTTTTTCGTCAGCAGTACCCCTGCGCGTCGGAAGGTGGCGTTGGTCGACTCCGCGTTCGTCGTCGGCGTCGCCGGGATGACGTTGCGGTAGCTACTTAGACGCTGCCCCGCGCACTGATGTCAGTTCTGTACACGACTTTCCACGCCAGAAGCGCAGAGCCATGCAAGACACTGACTACTGGTGCACAAAACTAGGGCCCTGAAAGGATGACCTTAACCCTAGAAGTCAGTTCGCAGAATGGGGAGGATGGGTGAGGCGGTAAGGAATCTATAACTAACCTATGTTTCTTACAGATATATTGTTACCGAAGGTAAGTAACTTGTTCATCTGAAAGAAACAGTTAGTTATAGATTCCTTACCTTAGAATAGATACCCCTGCAATACCAACCCCGGAGGTGGGTCTGCGAACCAAGTTCACACCAGAAAGTCCTGGAGAAGAGAACGGCCAAAGAAGATGTCTCTCCGGACTTGGCTGTCTAGGCAGTAGTGTTTGGTGAACGTGTGCAGCGATGCCCACGTAGCTGCCTGACAGATGTCATTCAGGGGGACTCCTCGTCCCAAAGCAGTAGTAGCTGCCGCCGCCCTGGTGGAATGGGCGCGCAGCCCCACTGGAGGCTCCTTCTTTGCCAAAGAGTAACAGGCTTTGATGCACAGAGCGACCCACCTGGAGATGGTCCGTTTGTGCACGGCCTGACCTTTCTTAGCGCCCACGTAACCAACAAAGAGCTGGTCGTCCACCCAGAATTGTTTGGTGCAATCCAAGTAGAAGGAAAGCGCACGTTTTGGATCCAGACGGTGGAGCCTTTCTTCCTCTTTTGAAGGATGCGAAGGCGGAAAGAAGGTTGGCAAAGTGATGGTTTGGCCAATGTGGAAAGAAGTAACCACCTTGGGAAGAAAGGAAGGTCTAGTTCTCAGGACGACCTTGTCCGGATGGACAGCCAGAAAGGGAGGCTTGGAAGAAAGAGCTTGTAGCTCACTCACCCTGCGTGCAGAGGTGATGGCCACCAGAAAGGCAGTTTTCAAAGTGAGAAGTCTGAGAGGACAGTTATGTAGCGGCTCAAAGGGAGCGCACATGAGGTAGGTAAGAACCAAGTTCAAGTCTCACTGAGGCATTACGAAGGGAACAGGAGGAAAAAGATGAGTAATGCCCTTAAGGAATCTATTTACAACAGGGGACTTGAAAAGAGAAGGCTGATCAGGAAGCCTAAGGAAGGCTGAAATGGCCGAGAGGTAGGCCTTTAGAGTGCCCAGAGCAGAGCCCTGCTGGGCCAAAGAAAGGAGGAACAAGAGAACCTCAGAAAGAGGGGCGGAAAGGGGATCCTCAGCCTTTGCTGCGCACCATGCCACAAATTTGTTCCATCTGCAGGCGTATACCGTCATTAGTGGAGGGACGCTTGGCTGCCAAGATAACATCACAGATTTCGGGAGGCAGGTCAAATGACGTCAACTGCCGCCGCTCAATCTCCACGCAAGGAGGTGGAGGCTGGACAGGTTCGGGTGGAGGACCGTCCCCTGCTGCTGCGACAGAAGATCCTCCCGAAGAGGCAGTCTGATCGGAGGATCGATGGCCATGTTGAGCAGCTCGGGATACCAGACTCTTCGTGCCCAATCCGGAGCCACAAGAATGACATGGGCCCGGTTGCGCTTGATCTTCTTCAGCACTCTGGGCAGAAGTGGTATAGGCGGAAAGGCGTATAGAAGACCGCAACTCCACTCACGACGAAAAGCGTCGCCTAGCGAGCGCCACCTTGGAAATTCCAACACGCAGAACTGCTAACATGGCGCGTTCTCTTCGGTGGAAAATAGATCTACCCAAGGCTCTCCCCACTGCTGAAAGAGACCTTGCACCACCTCCGAGTGAAGATGCTATTCGCGATCCATCATGCACCTGCGGCTGAGTTTGTCCGCCCTGGTGTTCAGAGAACCTGCCAGGTGTTGAACCACCAGGGATATGCCCTGATGTTCCAGCCATGTCCAGAGGCGGAGGGCCTCCTGACATAGGGTCCACGACCCCACCCCGCCTTGTTTGTTGCAGCACTACATGGCAGTGGTGTTGTCCATGAACACCTGCACTAGTCTTACCCGGACAGAGGGAAGGAATGCCTTGAGTGCAAGACGAATCGCCCGAAACTCCAGAAGGTTGATGTGGAGCCCCTACTCCGCCGGAGACCAGAGGCCTCTGATCTCCGCCTCCCCTATGTGGCCGCCCCATCCCAGAAGTGATGCATCAGTCACCACTGTGAACTCTGGGTGAGGAAGGGAGAGGGATCTGCCTTCGACCCAATCCTGGTTCGTAAGCCACCACTGCAATTGTTGTGCAGTGCCCTCCGAGATCTGGAGGCAATCAGACAGATTCCCTTGATGTTGGGCCCACTGGAACTTCAGGTCCCACTGCAGAGCCCGCATATGCCATCTGGCATGATCCACCAGCAGGATGCAGGAGGCCATCAGACCCAGCAGCCTGAGGGTCATCGTGACCGAAACCCGGGATAGAGGCTGAAAGATCAGAATCATAGCCCGAATATCCCGGACTCGCTGTTGGGAGGATAAACCAGAAACTGCGTCGTGTCCAGAACCGCTCCGATGAAGAGGAGCTTCTGAGAGGGCGGTCAGGTGTGACTTCGGCATGTTGATGGTGAACCCCAGCGAATGCAGGAGGTTGGCCATAGTCTGGAGGTGGGAGACGACAGCCTGGGGCGAGCCCGCCTTCAACAGCCAGTCGTCGAGATAGGGGAAGACTGGAACCCCTGATCTGCGCAGATGAGCTGCAACCACCGCCATCACTTTCGTGAACACCCGAGGGGCACTGGTAAGGCCCAAAGGGAGCACGGTAAACTGAAAATGCTCGTGGCTTACCGTGAACCGTAGGTAACGCCTGTGGGCCGGCAGGACGGGGATGTGGAAATAGGCGTCCTGCAAGTCCAACGCTACCATCCAGTCTCCAGGGTCGAGGGCAGACAAGACCTGAGCGAGCGTCAACATTTTGAACTTCTCCTTCCGGAGGAAGCGATTGACGTTCCTGAGATCCAAGATAGGATGCAGGTCTTTGTCCTTCTTGGGCACCAGAAAGTAGTGGGAATAGCAACCACGACCTACTTCTGGGGCAGGAACGCGCTCGGTGGCTCCCTTGGCCAAGAGTGCCGAAACTTCCTGTTGGAGAAGGGCCAAGTGATCCTCCGACATGCGATGGTACTGAGGTGGCATGGATGGAGGGGTAGTCTCGAAGGGGAGGGAGTAGCCCATTCAGACTATTTGCAAAACCCACCTGTCCGACGTGATGGTGCGCCAGTGGGGGAGGTGATGGCGGATCCTGCCGCCCACTGGCGTTTGGTGGCCCTGAAAGGTTGGACTAGGAGGGTTTGGAGGCTGCTGCAGAGGGGGCTGTGGTGGACTGGCCTGCCCGCTGGCCCCCAGAACCACGGCGGGGGTTCCCACGTCCCCAGCCGCGCTGGGGCTGAACAGCTTGCCCCGGCCTGTGGCTCTGGGCGGGACGTAGCGGGGCACCCCTTCCGTAGCCACGAAAGGCAGACTGCGCAGGGCGGGTGGTGGAGAGGCCCAAGGACCTGGCCGTAGCCCGTGAGTCCTTAATGCGCTCTAGCGCGTTGTCTGCCTTGTCGCCGAAAAGGCGACGGCCATCAACGGGCATGTCCATAAGTGTGGATTGGACATCCCTGGAAAAAACCAGTCGAACGCAACCAGGCGTAGCGTCGAAGGGCTACTGACGTGGAAATCGTCCTGCCAAGTGTGTCTGCGGTATCCAGCCCACAGCGGATGGTAAACTTCGCTGCGTCTCTCCCTTCGGCAACCGCTCGAGAGAGCACGGCCCGGGCCTCCTCCGGGCACTGAGGCAGCACTTGCGCAACCGTGTCCCACACGGAGTGGGTGTAACGGCCCAATAGACATGCGGTGTTTACCAACCGCAGCCCCAAGCTGGAGGAAGAAAACGTCTTCTTCCCAAGATGATCCAGCCTTTTGGATTCCCTGTCTGGGGGAGCGGTAGGGAATGCGCCCTTGGACGTGGAGGCTTGCACTACCAAGTTCTCAGGGGTGGGGTGTTGGGAGAGGAAAGTGGGGTTGCCCGGGGCCGGGCGGTGGCGTCGGGCAATCATCCTGTTCACAGGAGCCCCTGTGTTGGGCCTGGACCAGGTGCCCAAAAGGATGTCCGTGAGGGCTTCATTAAACGGCAGCAGGGGCTCCGAAGAGCTCGCTGCCGGTTGAAGCACCTCTGTCAGGAGGTTAGTCCTGACTGCCACCGTAGGTAGCTTGAAGTGGAGAGCCTCGGCCGCCCTACACAACACCACTGCGTATGACGCTCCCTCCTCCGTAGCCACGGTAGGAGGAGACAACATGCCAAGGTTTGGTGAGATATCCAAACCACTGGCTTCCCCCAGTTCCTCTCTCCAGTCCTGCTCATACACCAACTGGTCTGTTAAAGGGTCCCCAGACCCCTCCCAGTCCTCATCACCCTCCTCTGGCTGCCAATCTGGTCTCAAAGAGCCAGGGTAGAACAGGGGCACAAAAGTACCCGTCGGCATCGGTCGACGCTGGTCCGACTCCGTGTCTACCTCGAGGTGGAGGCCGGGGTCGACGTCGGCTGGGGACACAGCCGACGCCGGTGGCGGACGTGGTGCTGGTGGAATCGGCGCCGGGGGAGGCGTAACAAGGTCGACCGGCGCCGATCCGGATCCAGGCCTGGATCCAAGGGGACCCTGCGGCGCAGAGGCCGAAGCCGCCGAAGGCCAAGGGCCCCCAGCCGAGTCCGCCGGGTCCCGGAAAGGGAGGGAAACCCGAAGTCGACCCAGCAGGCTCCGCACGCGGAGCCGCGGGAGGGACACCACCCGCATCCCTCGTCGCATCGGCCGACGTACGGGGAGAAGTCGAAGAGCGACGATGCTTCTTCGACTTCTTTTTGGGCTTCGACTTACCTGACCCAGAGTGCGAAGACTTAGAGGAAGAATGGTGTTGGCTCTGTGACCGGTCCCTCGACCTCCTACGTGACCGGGACCTCGAGCGACGCGGAGCCGACTGCGGGGCCTCGAGTAGCTTTCAGGACCGCTCCCGCAAAGACTTCGGGGCCATGGTCCGGTAGTCGGAGCACGACTTGGGGACGTGGTCTCGCTCCAGGCAGTAGAGGCACACGCGGTGCGGATCCGTCACCGGCATGAGTCGGTTACGGGAACCGCAAGCCTTAAAGCCGGGCATCCCTCGTGCACCAGGAGTCGATGGACTCAAACAACAACGAAGTCGACAAAAGTCGAGAAAAAATTTGAGTCAAAAAATGACTGGGGCTACTGCTCTCTCCGGATCTGCGCTTGCTGGCGCGGAAAAAGAAAGAACTGACGTCAGCACGCGAGGGTGGCGTCTAAGTAGCTACCGCGACGTCATCCCGGCGACCACGACGCCGACGACGAACGCAGAGTCGACCGACACCACCTTCCGACGCGCAGGGGTACTGCTGACAAAAAACGTTCTGGATCCAGTCTGACGCCTGGGGGTAATTCTAAGGTAAGGAATCTATAACTAACCGTTTCTTTCAGATTGTCACCTGTGGGGCATGATGGGAGCCTGGAGGTTTTAAAGGCACTGCAACAGTTTTTTAATGTGTGTTCTATATGCAGCCTTCTGGGCTAATCTGCCTGCCATTACCTTGCCTTTTTCCTTGAAAATAAAGGCTTTGTTCAAACAAGTTAAGAGTACATTTCTCTATGTCATGGAACTGTTGCACATATATGTTTTATTTTAAATGAAAAAATACAACGCAATATAGGCATATTAGAACTTAATTTGGGGTTTAGGCTGCATATATGTGTGTGTGTGTATATATATATATGCATTATATATATGGATAATGCTACTTACCCAGTAAGCATCTGTTCTTGGCATGTAGAACTGTAGATTCACATGCTTTGCATACTCCTGCCATCTAGTGTTGGGTCCATATGTTTGCAAGTTTGAAGAAGTCTTTCCTTATCACAAGGTAAGGTGACTCCTCCTTTCGGTGATTGTGCGCATGGGCATCGACTCCATTGTTAGATTGTTTTCCCGCAAGAGGGTGAGAATGGAGTAAGTAAGTGTAGTATAGAGATGTCCATGCATATGTAATGTAAGTAATGCAAGACTGCAACATCTACAGGTGCCCGGAGAGGAGGGAGGGCGCATGTGAAACTACAGCTCTACATGCCAAGAACAGATGCTTACTGGGTAAGTAGCATAATACGTTCGAGGCATGTGTGCCATAGATACACATGCTTTTCATAGACTATATAGCACTATTCTCCCAAAGCTGTGGCTAACCAGTAGATGTTGCAGATGTTTGAAAAAGTGATTTAGCACTGCTTGCCCTACGTTGGCTTGTTGACGTGCTAACACATCCACACAGTAATGTTTGGCAAAAGTGTGTGGTGTGGCCCATGTTGCTGCTTTACCAATGTTAGCTATAGGGATGTTACCTAAAAAGGCCATAGACGCTCCTATTTTATGAGTGGGATGCGCTCTAGGAGGTATAGACAAAGTTCGTTTAGCTTTAACGTAGCAAGTTTAAACGCATTTAACAATCCATCTTGCAATACCAGATTTAGAGATGGGACTGCCTTTGTGAGGATTAGCAAATGCAACAAACAATTGTTTTGCGAAATTGTTTTGTTCTTTTGATATGATATAGTAACGCTCTTCTGACATCAAGAATATGAAGAGCTTTCTGCTACAGAATCAGGTTGAAGAAAAAACACTGGCAACTCAATTGATTGATATGAAAAGCAGAAACCACTTTGGGAAGGAATTTTGGGTTGGTGCGAAGAACTACTCTGTCTTTATGAAGTTGAAAGAAGGGTTCTTCTAAGGTTAAAGCCTGTAGCTCACCAACTGTGAGAAAGTGCCCTCTTTCTGCATGGTTGCCCCCACTTTTTGCTGAACTGCTGATGTACTTTGACTGAGTGTGCCCTGGGCTCCTGCTAATCAGGTACCGAGGGCCTATGTTCTTTCCCTAAACCTGCATTGAAGACCAAACCCAATTGGCACTCTCTGACCACAGGTCAGTCCTTGGTAAATGGTACCACAGGTACCCAGAGCATTGTGACCAGGGAAGGCCTCTAAGGACTGCAGCACTTATTGTGCCACCTTTAGAGGCCCTGTACCTTTACACTCACACACTGCCTTTGCAGGCTGCGTGTTTTGGTGCAGAACAAAGTGAAGAGTCAACACATCCCTGTGTGCCATGCCTACAACCCACTGATAGATAGATAAGCCACCCCTCTAGCTGGGTGCACTATACCAGTGGTGAGGGTAAAGGTGCATGAGCCCTGTACCCCTACAGTATCTAAGCCAATACTTAGACATTGTAAATGCAGTAATCCCATTAAGAGTATATGGTGCTGGGAGTTTGTCATTACTAACTCCACAGTACCATAATTGCTTTACTGAAAACTGAGAAGTCTGGTATCAAACTTCTCAGCACATTAAACCCACACTGATGCCAGTGTGGGATTTAATGAAAAATGCACACAGAGGGCATCTTAGAGATGCCCCCTGAAAAATGACCTAACACTAGTGTCCAGGCTGAGTGGCTGCTCCTCAGCTGCCACCACCAGACATGTTTCTGGACCCCTGGGTCGAGAGCCTGCTGCTCTCGGGGGTATGAAACAATGCACATCCTGGGACGAGGTGCCAAGCCTCTTCCCCCAGGATGGGCAAGGTGCACGAAGGGAAAGCTTCAAAGGCTTGCCACCTTTGTGAGCTTCCCCAGGCCTCTTGCTGCTTCCAGCAACTGGTCACCACCAGCTAAGAAGAGGAGGATGCCCACTGACTTGGCCCCAGCACTACCGGCCTATCCCCACCTCGAACCTGCAGAAGCGAAACTGCGGTGTGTCCTGCAGCCAGCAACCTCAAGAACCCCCGAGGACCTGCCCTGCCTTCAAAAGGAAAGACTTTGTCTCCCGTGAACACCTGATTTCTTCACCAACAGACTCCAGCTCCGGCGAAATCCGCGAGTCTGCACCCGTCGCCCACGGCCCGAGTTAGAGTGGCCCAACACCACGAGGAGGTCTCCCCGGCGATCCTGATCCGAGATCCAGTGATCCCTGACCTGCCTCGAGCCTCCAGTCGATACCTGCAGCCTCAATCCAGAGGGTGTCCCCCCCCCAACCGCGACCAGGAGCTGGTAAGAAGATTCGACCCTAAAAGACACCCCTCCACCTGACGTCCCACGACCTTGGGTGGCCCAACCGAGGGTGTCTAACCAACTCCCAGCATCCCAACTTACCTCTCCAAGTGGTGGTCGCACCGAGAAGACCTTCGTCCCCGACCCTGCAGTGTGTTTGCAAACCGGAGAATCCCCATTGAAAGTAACAGGGCCCCAGACGAAAAAACAGCACCCTGCAACCGGCCGCCCTAGTGCCGCTGAGGGTGTACATTTGGTGCTAACTTGAACCCCCATTTGCCCTGAGCTTAAGTCCAGGAGCTTTGCTCCCACAACCTTTTGGCCTCCTCGTGAGCAGCCACCAACTGGAGGGCCCCTATCCCCCATTGGATTAACATTGGGCCTCAGCACTCTGCACCCGGCCGCCCTAGTGCCGCTGAGGGTGTAACAAGAGTGCATCCTTTGGGGGTTTGGGGGACCCCCGAGTCTAACCCCAGAAACCCAACTCCCACAACAAAGTACTTACCTGTTAACTGATAACACTATTTCCTCCCATAGGATAACACAGACTGTTTTCTATAAAAAAGTTTTTAAGTGTGGAGTTGGAAAATCTATAATAGTCTCTAAAACTGTATACAAATAACCAAAACGCTTTTACTTACCTGTTTACAGGAAATGTTCCAGTGCAGTATCCAGGTATACTACACTGTGTAAATAAAGTAATCTGTAAAGTAATCTACTTGACATCCTATGGAAAAGTCAATACAAAGTGTATGTACAATATTTCAAAGCATTGCATTACCAGTGATTCTACTGTAATCAAACCAAAGTATATATACAACTGCAATTCCAACTGTATTATTACTGCAAAGTATAAATCACTTACCTGTGCCAGGCTTGCTTGGTTCTAGTAAATAAAATAACTAAAAGAATATTTTTATACAAACAAAATTGGTCTGAGTTTAGTCTTTGAGTGTGTGACAATCATTTGCTGATTGAGTGTGTACAACAAATGCTTAACACTACTCTCTGATAAAGCCTTACTGCTCGCCCACACTACCACAAATAGAGAGTAAGGTGCTATCTACTTTTACCTCTGCCTACCTTTGGGGTTCCACTGGACTCTGTGCACCCTATACCTCACTTTGGTATAGTATATACAGAGCCAGCTTCCTACACCAACTCTCCTCAATGAAGTGATCGCAATGAGGAAGGCCGCTTTCCATGAAAGAAACTGTAGGGGACAGTTGTGTAATGGCTCAAAAGGTGGACCCATGAGCCGTGTAAGCACAATGTTCAGATCCCAAACTGGTGCTGGAGGCGTCCTGAGTGGTATAATTCTTTTAAGGCCCTCCATAAAGGCTTTAATTACTGGAACCTTGAACAAGGATAGATGTTGTCTGTTTTGCAAATATGCAGCAGCTGCTGCAAGATGCAGTCGAATGGAAGTGTAGGCTAGACCAGCATGCTGTAAATTCAAAAGGTAGCAAATGATATTTTGAGTGGATGCATCTAGTGGACCAATATTGTAATTAGTACAATATACAACAAATCTTTTTCATTTAGCTGCATAGCATGCTCTGGTAGTAGGTTTCCTTGCTTCTTTAAGAATGGTCATAGATTCTGGAGGCAAGTTAAGATAACCAAACTCTAGGACTTCAGGAGCCAAATCGCTAGATTGAGCTCCTTGGGGTTTGGGTGTCTGACTTCTCCATGGTTCTGTGTGAGAAGGCTGGAATGGAGGTGCAGCTTTTGATGTGGAACTACTGACAGTTTTAAGAGTGTGGTGAACCACGGCTGTGGGCCCAAATGGGCGCCACTAGAATCAGTGTGAGGGATGTTTGCTTGAGCCTCCGAACCAGAAATGGAAGGAGAGGCAGAAAAGTGTTGGCAAATATCCCTGATCAATTCATCCATAGGGCTTTGCCTTTGGATAGAGGGTGTGGGAACCTGGAGTCGAAGCTTGGGCATTTTGAGTTGCCCACTGTGGCGAACAGATCTATTTGTGGAAATCCCCATTCTTGAAAGTATGGAAAGAGAACCTGGGGATGAAGTTCCCACTCGTGTATTTGTTGCCACTTTCTGCTTAGGAGGTCGGCAATTTGATTGTCCACTCCTGGGAGGTGTTCTGCCAGAAGATGAACTTTGTGATGAATTGCCCAACGCCAAATTGTCTGAGAGAGGCGTGACAGTTGAAGAGAATGTGTCCCCCCTTGTTTTTGTACATTGCTGTTATGTTGCCGGTGCGGACTAGGATAACTTTCCCTATGAGGTGAAACTGAAAAGCTTTCAGTGCTAGATATTCAGCTAGAAGCTCTAGATGTGCAGAGCTTTGTACTTGTTGTCCCATAGACCTTGAATTGTCAAGTTGTGAAGATGGGCTCCCCAACCTGTGAAGGATGAGTCTAATGTTAGCACAATCTGTGGAACAGGGTCAATGAAGGGCCGCCCTTTTGATAAGTTTTGTGTGTTCCACCACTGCAGAGAGTGATGGGTGCGGCTGTCTACCAACACTAGATCTGTTAATTGACCCTGTGACTGATTCCACGGACGTGCCAAGCATTCCTGTAGAGGACGCATGTGCAACCTTGCATGAGGCACTATTGTGATGCATGATGCCATAATTCCTAGCAGTTGCATGAACATTCTGACTGCTAAGTATTGATTGGTTTGAAACTGTAGTAGCAGAGTTTTAATATTTCGAATTCTGGCTGCATTGGGAGAAGCTAGAGCTGTGGAAGCGTTTAGCGTCGCTCCCAGATAAGACTGCATTTGTGTAGGCTGAAGGCGAGACTTTTGTGCATTGACTGTGAAACCCAATTGGTAGAGTAGGTGTAATGTAGTCTGAGAGTGGTATAAGCACTTTTGGTGTGTGCTGGCTTTGAAAAGCCAGTCGTTCAGGTATGGGAAAACATGAATCTGTTGTCTTCTGAGATGTGCTGCCACTACTGCCAGACATTTTGTGAATACCCTGGGAGCAGTATTTACTCCGAACGGGAGTACCTTGAATTGATAGTGTGTCCAGTTATCACAAATCAGAGGTATTTGCAATGAGCTGGGTGAACAGGAATATGAAAGTATGCGTTTTTTAAGACCAGTGTGGACATAAAGTCACCTTGCTGTAGCAGTGGAAGAACCTGTTGCAGCGTGACCATGTGAAAATGTTCTGAAAGTATGTACAGGTTTAATGTCCTTCGATCCAAAATTGGTCTTAAGGAGCTATCCTTTTTGGGGATTAGGAAGTACAGAGAATATACCCCAGAGCTTTGGTACTGTAATGGAACTGGCTCTATAGCTCCTTTTGTCAAAAGAGCTTGTACTTCTTGTTTGAGAAGCTGTAAGTGTTCTGTTGAACGTTTGTGGGTACAAGGTGGTATGTTGGGAGGATTGCTGGTGAGCTCCAGGCAATAACCATGTCGGATAATGTCGAACACCCATTTGTCTGATGTTATGGATTGCCAAATGGGGAGAAACTGTTGAAGCCTTCCCCCAACAGGTGTTAAATGATTTTGGGGGGGGAGTGTAGGCAAGTCACTGCTTATTGGGGGAAGGGGAGTTTCGCGTTGGCGTGCCCTTACCTCTACCTTTAAAATTGTTTCCTCTGTACCCTCCTCTAAAGAAGCCTCTACCGGGAGAGTGTTGCGTGTTGGAGGAAGTGTAGGGGTTTGAGGATGTACTTTTAGACCCTGCTCTAAGGAATGAGCGACGAAAGAAGCCTCTGCTTGGAAGACTTAGAAGTGCTCCCATGGAATTCGCCGCATCTGTGTCCTTTTTCATCTTTTTTAGAGCCTCATCAACCTGAGGTCCGAAAAGATGTTTGTCAAACGGAATGTTCAAGATGGACTGTTGGACTTCTGGTTTAAAGCTGGAAATTCTAAGCCAGGCATGCCTACGTAAGAGAATGAAGGTATTAACTTCTCTTGCTGCAGTGTCAGGAGCATCAAGAGCACATCTAATGAAACAGTTAGAGATGAGCTTTCCTTCTTGAACTAGCTCTTATGCCTTTTTCTTGCGTTCGTCTGGGAGGTACTGAAGTAGACCTTCCATTTCATCCCAGTGGGCCCTGTCATATCTGGCTAAGAGGCCCTGTGTGTGTTGGCAATGCGCCAGTGATTAGCGGCTTGAGCAGCTACCCTTTTACCAGAATCATCAATAAGCTTATATTCTTTATCTGGGGGAGGAGCATCACCAGATGTCTGAGTTCGCTCTTTTACGAGCGTTGGAAACTACCAGGGAATCCAGGGGAAACTGTCCTTTAATAAAAACCGGATCAGAAGGTGATGGTTTTTATTTTTTTCAACCCTGGGCGTTAAGATTCGTGCATAAACCGGTTCTTTAAAAATGTCATCTGCTGGTCTCATCATGCCTTTCAACATAGGGAGACTTTGACTAACTATGTGAAGACCCTAGTGTCTCAAATAATAAATCATCATCTAAGGCCTCCTTGTGCAGTGTAATCCAATGATATGCTGCTGCCCTGTAAATTAGCTACAGATAAGATACGTTATCATCTGGAGATGAAGGTTTTGTAGGGTATAGATCTGGATCATTATCCATGGGTGGATCAACAATATAATCATTCCATGGATCTGTAGGTAGAGGAGCATTTTCGTCATCATCCCCATCTCCTAAATAAGGCTGTGTGTGAGGAGATCCCTGTGGTGTTACGTGTAATGGATCTGAGCCTGGCAGTATTGGTATAGGTGAAGTTGGTGGAGAAGGCAAATGGATAGGACTTGTAGCAATGTCCTTTTTAGGTCTCGCCTAGCGTTGCAGCGCGCATGCGCTGCTCGCTCTGCGAGGCATATTGTAGTAGGGTATGTTTTAGAAGTGGAGTGGAAGCCCCGCCCATCTTTTTCATTGGCTGGCGTCATCGTCCATAGTAAACGCTGGCTTCCGATTGATAATGAGGCTTCTTAGTCCTGCCTTGTTACCGCCCCGTCTCCTTTTGGGACCGCCCATCCGGACTGGATCGTTTACTTGCGGCATTACACGGTCTCCTTCATTAGTCGGTAAGCACTCACTAGTTGTCAGTGAAATTGCTCTCCCTCCCTCGCAGCTCCACCATTAAGTGAGGCCTTCCCCCGAGCCCCTGCACTCTCGAGTGTTGGTGTTCGAGGCCCTCCTCCACCCGCAGGTTTTACCTGCGCCTCATCCCTGGTGGCCCAGTGGACCTCTGTCTCCTTTCTCTCGCTCCGCTTTTTCTCTCCTTTTTCATTCGTTTTTTCCCTCATTTCTATCTCCCCCCTGCACTCTCCTTCTGGGTCTTTCCTCCGTTTTCACTCGTTTTCCCCTCATTTCAAGCTCCCCCCTTCACTCTCCTTCTGTCTTTCCTCCATTTTCACTTGTTTTTTACCCTCATCTCAATCTCCCCCTTTCACTCTCCTTCTGTGTCCTCTGTGTTTTTCCTCCACTCTTCTTGCACTTTTGCTGCCTTATTTTCACTTTTCCCTCTCTTTTTGCCTTTTTCCTTTTGCCTTTTTCTGCCCGTTTTTCCCAGCCGCTGCTGCCCCCGTGGCCCCTCCCCCCCAGCACGACCAGCGCGACCGGCCCAATCCAGCTCCCCTCCCCACTCCCGCCTCCCAGCTGTCCAGCCCTCCCCGACCCGTACTTATTGGCACCCGCTGCGGGGACAGGCGAGCAAGACCACTGACTCATTGTCAGTGAAATTGCTCTCCCTCTCTCGCAGCTCCACCATTAAGTGAGGCCTTCCCCCGAGCCCCTGCACTCTCGAGTGTTGGTGTTCGAGGCCCTCGTCCAACCGCAGGTTTTACCTGCGCCTCATCTCTGGTGGTCCAGTGGACTTCTGTCTCCTTTCTCTCGCTCCGCTTTTTCTCTCCTTTTTCACTCGTTTTTTCCCTCATTTCTATCTCCCCCCTTCACTCTCCTTCTGGGTCTTTCCTCCGTTTTCACTCGTTTTCCCCTCATTTCAAGCTCCCCCCTTCACTCTCCTTCTGTGTCTTTCCTCCGTTTTCACTCGTTTTTTACCCTCATCTCAATCTCCCCCTTTCACTCTCCTTCTGTGTCCTCTGTGTCTTTCCTCCACTCTTCTTGCACTTTTGCTGCCTTATTTTCACTTTTCCCTCTCTTTTTGCCTTTTTCCGCCCGTTTTTCCCCGCGGCTGCTGCTCCGCGGCCCCTCCCCCCAGCACGACCAGCGCGACAGGCCCAATCCAGCTCCCCTCCCCGCTCCCGCCTCCCAGCTGTCCAGCCCTCCCCGACCCCTACTTAAAGGCAAGCTCGTCTGCGCCCATCTGCGCCCGTCCGCGACCCGCGCCAGGAACCCTGGATCTCTGCACCGCTAACGCTACGACCCAGCGGCACTCCACGCTCTCAACCCAGGCCGCAACAACAACTGCAAGCTAGCATCACCAGCCAACACCCACGGACCCTTCAGCTGTCACCGCTGCCGGCACACCTGCAGCAACGCCAAGACCACGGACCCAGCGCAACCCGCCCGCAAGAACACAACCGAACCGAAGACCCTGCAATGCATCCTCCTCAACGTCCGATCCCTCCACAAACACGCCACCGAAATCTGGGACGTCCTCGACAGCACCACCCCGGACATAGCGTTCTTCACCGAAACATGGACCAACACCACCTCGGGACCGGACATCGCCATCGCCATTCCCCAAGGATACAAGATCTCCAGGAAGGACCGCCCCACCCACCCGGGAGGAGGAATCGCCATCGTCCACAAATCCACCCTCCGCCTGAGCACACTCCCCGACAAGCCCACAGACCTGATGGAACACCTTCACTTCAAGATACTGCTCAGCCCTACCACCACCCTCCGAGGAACCTTCATCTACCGACCCCCTGGACCCCGCGGACTTTTCGCCAACTCCATCACGGACATCATCTCCCTGCATGCCATCGCGTCCACCAACTACACCCTACTGGGAGACCTCAACTTCCACCTCGACAACCAACTGGACCCCAGCACCACATCCCTCCTGGACAACCTCCACAACATTGGACTCCGCCAGATCGTGACCGAACCCAAGCACTCAGCAGGACACACCCTCGACCCCCTCTTCACAACAGGAAACTCCATCACCTTCAGCCACACCACCGAACTCCCATGGACTGACCATCGATGCGTCCACTTCACCTTCAGAACACCCACCATCCACAGACACCAGCACCTGCTCCCACGAAGAAACTGGACCAGAATCACCGACGACCAGCTAACCTCATCACTCAGCAACTCCACCCCAACCATTGCGGAAAACGACGACCCCAACACCGCAGCCCGAACCCTGCACAGATGGATCTCCGACAGCGCCAACACCATAGCCCCCCTCAAGAAAAACAACAACACCCACGCCAAGAAAGCTAGATGGTTTACCACCGAACTTCGAGAGTCCAGACGCACTTCCCGCCGCCTCGAAAAGGCCTGGAGGAACACCAAATCCACAGAAGCCCACAACAACTTCAGAGCAGCCACCAACGCCCACCACCAACTCATCAGAAAAACGAGGAAAAAAGCGATTGAAGACAGAATCTCCACTCACGCACACAACAGCAAAGAACTCTTCAACATCATCAAGGAGTTCGCCCAACCCACCAGCGAGTCCACCGACATCCCTCCCTCACAAGACCTCTGTGACAAACTCAGCACCTTTTTCCACCACAAAATCAAGAGCATCTACGACAACTTCAACGAAGACAACCAACACACTGAACCCTCACCAACCACCCCCGACACCCTGAAGCCAGCGATCGACAACTGGACAGCCCTCACCACCGAAGACACACTGAAGACGATGAAGTCAATCCACTCCGGGGCCCCCACGGACCCCTGCCCCCACCACATTTTCAACAGAGCCGCCGACACCATCGCACCCATGCTCTGCCACACCATCAACCGCTCCCTGGCAACCGCCTCGGTTCCCCGACGACTGGAAACACGCCGAGATCAACCCCCTCCTGAAGAAACCCTTGGCGGACCCCACCGACCTCAAAAACTACAGACCCATCTCCCTGCTCCCGTTCCCAGCGAAAGTCATCGAGAAAGCCATCAACAGCCAACTCGCCACATTCATCGAAGAGCACAACATCCTCGACTCCTCCCAATCCGGCTTCAGAAAAGACCACAGTACGGAAACCGCCCTCCTCGCCGCAACAGACGACATCCGCACCCTACTGGACAAAGGAGAAACAGCAGCCCTCATCCTCCTCGACCTCTCAGCGGCGTTCGACACAGTCTCTCACCGCACCCTAATACGCAGACTCCACGACAAAGTCCTCGACTGGATCCGCTCCTTCCTCTCCGGCAGAACGCAGCGGGTCAGACTCCCTCCTTTCCTCTCGGACCCTACACCAACCTCCTGCGGAGTCCCCCAGGGGTCCTCCCTCAGCCCTACGCTCTTCAACGTCTACATGGCTCCGCTCGCCCCCATCGTCAGAACCTACGGACTCAACATTGTGTCATACGCAGACGACACCCAACTCATCCTCTCCCTATCCAACGAACCCAACACAACTTTCGAGAAGGCATGGAAGCCGTCGCCAAATGGATGAAAAACAGCTGCCTACAACTAAACACCAACAAAACGGAAGTACTCATCATGGGCCCAAACCCCGACGCCTGGAACGACACCTGGTGGCTCCTGCCCTCGGAAGCCCGCCCACCCCCACGAACCACACACGCAACCTGGGAATCATCCTGGACTCAGAGCTCAAAATGGACCGCCAGATCAACTCTGTCTCGTCCTCCTGCTTCCACACCCTCCGCCTCCTACGTGAGACCTTCAAATGGATCCCCCTCAAACACAGAAAGACCGTCACTCACGCCCTGGTCACCAGCAGACTCGACTACGGCAACACACTCTATGCCGGAAGAAACAAAAATCTCACCCGCAAGCTACAGAACATCCAAAACGCCGCCGCAAGACTGGTCCTCAACCTGCCAAGACACTGCCACATCTCCCAGCACCTGCGCACACTCCACTGTGTGAGTTCTGTTTTTCTCTCTGCTCTCACCAATACTACTTTGGGGTACCCTCTCTCTCGGAACCTCCCTATTGCCTTCTCCTTAGCTTTATTGTATTCAGTAAATGTGCAGCAGTTGTGTTTTATATGCAACAACTCCCCATATGGAATATTGTCAACCACACTACGTGGATGACAACTTTCAGCGTGGAGTATGGAATTCCCTGCTGTGGGTTTTCGATAGTGTTGTCTGTAGTGTACCATTGTCTACGTATACTGTTAGATCTAAGTATTCTACATGAGTGTCACTGATAAAATGTAAATTCAAATCATTTTCATTTAAAGATGATATATACTGCTCCACTTAGGGAACCTCTCCAGATGATAAATAGATCATCTATGTAGCGGGCTCATAAGGCCACGCTATCCATCCAATGTTCATTGTCCCCTGCCCAGGCCACGTGCTTCTCCCACCAGCCCACGAACAAGTTCCTCAATCACAATGTCTTGGAAGGTATCAATACTGTTGTGTGGTTCGTGGAGTGAATTTGGATTTCATTTTAAGGTTACTGATGCCACTCTTTTGTGAAACCCCAGCTTGTTCTAGTTGGTCTATTAAATTTTCTTCTCCTCCTTCTCGTATTTGGGTGTCACAACCTTCCCCTAGTTCCTGCAATAACAGGAGAGTTCTAAGGTCCGTCCCTGTGAGCACATCTGTGTCCTCTCTTGGTTCTATGACCTGATAGTTCTTTTTCGTAGGGTGTTGGAGATGTATTTATCAGTTTCAGCTTCCTAATCTACTTGAACAAGTCAATATGTGTTTGTGTGTAATTGAATTGCATAGTTGGACAAAACGTCAATCCCAATGCTTTATTTTTTCTTATCAAAAGTACTCAACCCACTTTGTATATCGAAGATGTTGACATGTACATGTATGTTTACATACGTGTATGCTTGCTTTGGGGTCGCCTCGGTCTTATTACTGCTGTGGGTTTGGAAGTATTTTAGTGGTAGGAGGATTGACTTGGGCTGTGGTTGATGGACGTGCTCTTTTTGTATCCATTGGACATCACAGGCCCCTAGTTTTTGGATCTGGGATACAGCCAGTACTGTGCACAGTGGGCCTCTGGCCAAACCGTTTGTGAATGGGCTCTTATTTTACTGTAGGCTAACGCAGGTCTTTAGTGGTATGGGGCACCCATGTGATAAAGTGCCAGAGAGCGATACAGTAACATTTGAGCATGCTGAATGCACCTTTTGTGCACCGTTAATTACCTAGTAAGGAGGCTTGGAAGGTGCACCTTGTAATGTTTTCATTCTGCCTTTGTGCAGGTTAATAGCGGTTGTAAAAGAACACCAACGTGGTAAAGGGCTGTGTTTTTCTTGCATTGTTAGGAATAAATTCTGTTGAGTAGGAGGCCCTGTCTGGTGAACCAGATGTGAGGTACGGGCCTTATATCTTTGTCCCAGTTAACTTTGGCTTGCTATATAGTATGTATATGCATGTTTTAAGGTGATGAATAATTGTTTTTTTTGTATAGATCTTTATGCGGTGGATGGGTATTATCCCTTCACTTTGTGTGGTGAATTTAAAGGTCACAGTCAACCCCAGTTGCCAGCTAAATGGGATACCTTTGGAAGTCGCGGTCAACTCCCCTTGAAGAGTTGCCGGTTCCCTTAAGATGTCAAGATAAGTCTCCGTGGTAGGAGCTGACTCACACTTTTGGGGTCACCACGCCCCATAATGTGTGTGAGATCAGTCTTTTCGGTGATGCGGACTCAAAGATTTTTTTTTATTATTACTGGTTGGGGGAGCTATGCTCAACTATGTGGTCGAGATCAGTCCCTTGTGACTGAATCTGACTCGCCTTTTGTTGTTGTGACAAACACCATGTTGTGTTGCAAGTACATGCTGTTTTGGTGAAAGAGATGCCGTGTAGCCTCTGAAGATATGTACTTGTATTTTGGGGATTGTAAGTCTTCCTGTGTGAGACTTAATTCCTTATTAGAAGTTGCCCGGGTGTGTGTAAAATTGTGTATAGTGTTTTTATGTGCAGGCCCCTTTCTTTTTGAAAAGGGTGTGCAAAATCTTGCCCGGTGCCAACAGGGTTGTGAAGCATATTAGTCATGAATGGGGGAGAGAGTTGGTATGCGTTCTATATCTTGTGTGACTTGCTTCATATAGACAATCTATGTGCTCTTTAGATTAAATGGTGATTGGCTCCTGCATTTACAACAGGCGTAATGCGATGTGTGTAACGGGTAAAGGATGTGTGTGTGTGTGTGTGTATATGTGTGTGTGTATATGTGTGTGTGTATATGTGTGTGTATGTATATGTGTGTGTGTATATATATTTTATTTTAAAACAGGGCAGAAGAGAAACGTTGCGACCACGCAACAAGGACAAAATTTCAAAACCAATGCACAAAGAAGAAGGGGGAGACGCAAGGCCAGCCAAAGGCGCAGGGTCTACGAAACGGGGTCGGGGCCGAGGCAGGTATTAACTAAAGAAAACATCAGTAACATGACAGAAAAGGGCAATGAGAGTGTGAAAAATATACTAAGCAGGCAGGAAGCCAATACAATTATCAATCTGGCCAGCATTGATTTATCGGCAGCAGAAACACAGCTCCTGTCCCTGGGACTATCTCATTGCCCAGAATCAAACTTCAACTATGTAAGAACACGAGCAGATATCTATCAGTACATAAGGAAATTAAAGCTCAGAAAATTTCAACTGCAAAGGCCCGCCCCAGTCGAAACAAGTGCTACAGGATTGGCACTATGCGACATGTCCCACTGGTCTTACAGTCTCGGATATAGGCTTATATCAGGACTTAAGAGAATTGGAAGGTGACCTGGAGAACAATGGACAAGATCAGCTGTTATCCCCGATAGAAATGAATGCTAGACCTGCAACACCCTTTAAGCCCAAATCAAAATTTGTTCCGATTATGGCCAGGGATGGCTTGGATGCTTTCAATGAGCAGGTGGTGTCTCAAATTAAAAAATTAAACCTGGAGATTAATGAGCCAAACAAAAGGAAATACACTAACAAGGAGAGGCAATATAATCAATTAATTGCCAAACTACAGAAAGAAAAAGTAGTAATAAGAACCTCAGATAAGGGCGGCAACATTGTCCTATGGCCCCAGAATGAATATATGGAAGAGGCATTGGGCCAATTGAATGATCAGCATTGCTATAGGAAAAGTTCTCCACTGAAGTTCAAAAGCATACAGGATTCTCTTTTCAAACACCTGTTGGCATGGAAAAGATTGGGCCTACTCAGTTGGGAAGAATATAGGTTTCTAAAAAAGGAGTACCCATTGGTTCCAGTGATATATTTTATACCTAAAATCCATAAGAACATTGATAAACCGCCCGGTAGACCTATCATTGCGGCGTGTGATGGGCCATTGGAGAACCTATCTCAATATATTGATTATTTCCTGCAGGTGTTTGTTAAAGAACTAAAGTCTTATGTGCAAGACACTAGTGACTTTTTAAGAAAAATAAGGAACATCGAGAGGAGCCCAGATTATTTACTGATAGCTCTGGATGGGTCATCCCTATATACCTGTATTCGGAATAAGGATGGGATGAGAGCTGTGGAATATTTCCTTAATACTAGACCTATGGTATTTGCACAACACACTAAAATTATTTTGGACATGCTGCTATTTTGCCTTGAAAACAATGTATTTCTTTTTAATGGTCAAATGTTTCAGCAGATCCAGGGAGTAGCAATGGGGGCCAGTTTCTCCCCCAGTTATGCCTGTCTGTTTATGGGCTGGTGGGAGGAGCTGGTCCTCATGAGGCAATATGAGGCTACTTATGACACCAATGTTATTTCCTGGATGCGTTTTATAGATGATCTGTTCATAGTTTGGAAGGGCAATGAAATCAGTGCAATGGATTTTATTGAGCAGATCAATCACAATGATATTAACTTGCATTTTACATCTATTATTAGTAAAAGTATTGTAACGTTTTTAGATGTACAGGTCCAAGTGGAAAACAATGTACTGAGTACAACCCTTTTCAGAAAGCCCACGGCAGGCAATACATTACTGCACGCGTCGAGTGCTCATCCTCCCCACCTTATAAAAAGCATCCCTTATGGGGAGATGTTGCGCATTCGGCAAATTTGCAGTAATGATGATGATGCAGAAACAAAACAAGCAGAAAGCCGGGCTAGGTTCATAGCCAGGGGGTATGGTTCAAATATAATTGATGCAGCCATACGAAGATCTAGAGTATGGGCAAGGGAGGATCTCTTAACACACAGGGATAAGAGAGTTGAGGAGACAGGTCATATCATTGAGACCCCTCAACCCACCAGACTCATCTGTGATACTTCAGGCAGGAAAAGCAGATTAGAGCCATTGTGAGGCGCCACTGGCATTTTATCCGGGATGATCCGGTAATAGGCAATTCAGTATTGCCCAATCCATCTATTACTTTTAGAAAAAGTAGGACTATGGGCAATATGCTAGTGAGCAACAACCAGGATAAAAATCAACAGGACATGTGGCTGACGGCCAGAAAAGGCTTTTACAAATGTCTGATCTGCAAAGCCTGCCAATTTGGTGCCAATACGAAATCCTACACAACTGCATTTTCATCTAAAACTCGGGACATTAAACAACATCTCACATGCAAAACAGAATTTGCCGTGTATGTCCTCGAGTGCAGTTGCAAGCTCAAATATGTAGGAAGCACCAAATTGGCTGTGCACAAAAGAATATTGCAGCACATTCGAGCGATCACAAATAAGGACCAGAACTACCCAGTGGCGAGACACTTTGAAGCCTTTCATGATAGTGACCCCAGATGCTTAAAATATTTTGTAATTGAGGCTATTCCAGCATCAAAGAGAGGTAGGGACAGAGAGGCCAGGTTGAGACGCCTGGAAACCAGCTTTATTCTAGAACTTGATACGAAGTATCCAGGCGGTCTTAACGTCACTGAAGATCTACATACGTTTCTTTAACTTGGACTTTTAACTTATGCCCTTCCTTATTAATGCAGTGTCGAGCTTCCTTTTATGAGGTTTTTATGAGGTTTTAAGGTATTTATATATGATATTACATGAAATGGTTATTTGCATTGAGCTTGAAACCTGGTTGCCTTAGGTTCAAATCATTTATATATGGTTCTTATGTAGATGTGTATATGGAAATGTGTAAATGAAGAGCCTTGGACCTTAATATCAACCTCATACTATAACAAGGACAGTAGTAACATTGTTGCACTAGAAACTTTCCTCAGTATGTATAGTTTTATCTCCCCCGCCTTTATGTTCCTAGCCTTTTCCCCCAAATACTCAGCATTAAGCACTTTATAAGTAGTTGATCTGTTTTTCAGGTACTGTAGCACGTAGTCACTTTATCGTCTATTATGGTGAGGGAGGATAATTGCACCGTCTGTGTTTTAGACTGGCAGGTAGTATAAGGCCAATTTATCGACTCTGATAGTTTTTAACTCAACCAGACCAATTAAAGGATTTTCCAGATGAATTAATTTCTGAATCGGGACCTGGCTACAGGGTTTTAATTTTAGCACATAAGTTAATTTCCAAGTTGCACTGTCACATTTTTTCTCAATGGATGGACAAAGTACTGAATCACAAATTATGCATTCATGCAGAAATAGGTTTACAGACATTATATAAAAATGTATTGTGAGTTATTTTAAAACCAAGATGATTTGTATTGCGGGCATTCATGCACAATATATATTAGGATTTTGTCTATGTCAATGAGATTCGTTGAGCACTTGCACTTTAAAAGATGGGGGCTTCACTTAAGCTGTGTCATGTGATCAAGGCCGCGCAGACGGCAGAAACGCGTCATGGCAGACACCGGTGATGGTGAAATAAAGTAAAGATTGCTGCACTTATCTGGGTCCATGCTCGTTTTTTCTCAAGAAAGGGAAACGGAGGCGAGGTGTTGTAGATATATATATATATATATATACATACATACATATATACATACATACATACATACATGCAAAACAATCTCCCCCCCGGTTCGAGGAGCACTCCAAAACAGATTACAGTGTAGGCAGCCATCATTCATTCTGTGGTCTGTTTTGGAGTGCTCCTCAAACCAGGGAGAGGAAAAAAAATATATATATATATCTCCCCGGTTCGAGGAGCACTCCAAAAGCATCTGTTCTTGGCATATAGAGCTGTAGATTCACATGCTTTGCATACTCCTGCCATCTAGTGTTGGGTCCGGATGTTTGCAAGTTGTTTTTGTTCGAAGAAGTCTTTCCAGTCACGAGGTAGGTGACTCCTCCTTTCGGTGATAGTGCGCATGGGCATCAACTCCATTGTTAGATTGTTTTCCTGCAGAGGGTGAGAAATGGAGTTAGGAAGTGTAGAATAGAGATGTCTATGCGTATGAATGTAAAATAAGAACTACAACCACTACAGGAAACCGGTGAGGTGGTATCGCATGTGAATCTACAGCTCTACTTACCAAGAACAGATGCTTACTGGGTAAGTAACATTTTCCGTTTGAGGCATGTGAGCTGTAGATCACATGCTTTGCATAGACTATATAGCAGTAATCTCCCAAAGCGGTGGCTAACCTATAGTGGTGGTAGTTGTTTGAAAAAGTGTTTTAAGTACTGCTTGGCCTACATTTGCCTGTTGTCTTGAGGACACATCTACACAATAGTGTTTGGTGAATGTGTGTGGTGTAGACCATGTTGCTGCCTTACAAATGTCAGCTATGGGGATATTTCCTAAGAAGGCCATAGTAGCCCCTATTTTGCGAGTGGAATGCACCGTAGGGGGTACTAACAAAGTTCTCTTTGCTTTAGTATAAGATGTCTGGATACATTTTACAATCCATCTAGCAATCCCAGATTTAGAAATAGGAGTGCTTTTGTGAGGTGGAGAGAAAGCAACCAACAGTTGCTTTGTTTTCCTGAAGTCTTTGGTTCTTTCTATGTAGTAAAGTAGAGTTTGCCTAACATCAAGTGTATGTAGAGCCTGTGCTGTTACAGAATCAGGTTGAGGAAAGAAGACAGGTAACTCAACTGATTGATTGATATGAAAAGCAGAAACTACTTAAGGGAGAAATTTAGGATTAGTACGGAGTACCACTCTATCCTTGTGAAGCTGAAAGAAAGGCTCTTGTATAGTCAATGCCTGAAGCTCACCAACTCTCCTTAGTGAAGTTATCGCTATGAGGAAAGCGACTTTCCATGACAAGAATTGCAACTGACATTTATGCACGGGTTCCAAGGGTGGACCCATTAGCCTTGTAAGAACTATGTTTAAGTTCCACTCTGGAGCAGGGGGAATTCTTGGTGGTATTACCCTTTTTAACCCTTCCATGAAGGCTTTAAATCACTGGTACTCTGAATAGGGATAAGTGTTGTCTGTTTTGCAAATATACAGCTACTGCTGCTAGATGTAAGCAAATGGATGTATAGGCTAATCCACATTGCTGTAAATGCAACAGATAACAAATGATGTTTTGTACAGAAGCATCAAGTGGATTGATATGGTTGTTGTTACAATAAACAACAAACCGTTTCCATTTAGCAGAATAATATGCTCTAATAGTAGGCTTTCTAGCCTCTATAAGAATATTCATAGAGTCTGGTGGTAATTGTAAATAGCCAAACTCCATGACTTCAGGAGCCAAATCGCTAGGTTGAGTTCTTTGGGATTTGGATGTCTGATTTCTCCATGGCTCTGAGTGAGTAGCGAGGATGTGAGATGTAACCTTTGATGTGGAACCACAGAGAGTTCTAACAGGGTAGTGTACCAAGGTTGGCGAGCCCAAGTGGGGGCTATTAATATCAGTGTTAGGGACATTCGTCTGAGCTTCCGAACCAGTAACTGAATTAGTGGGAGAGGCGGAAAAGCGTAAGCAAATATCCCTGACCAATTCATCCATAGAGCATCGCCTTTGGAAGCTTGGTGTGGGAACCTGGATGCGAAGTTTGGGCATTTTGTGCTGTGTACTGTGGCAAACAGATCTAATTGTGGAAATCCCCATTTTTGGAAGTAAGGAAGAAGAACTTGGGGATGAAGTTCCCACTCGTGGATTTGCTGCCTGTGTCTGCTGAGCAGGTCTGCAACCTGATTGTCTACTCCTGGAAGGTGTTCTGCTAGGAGATAGATTTTGTGGTGAGATCCAAATGCTTTGTGCAAGATGAGACAGCTGGAGAGAGTGTGTGTCCTTTCCTGTTTTTGTAGGTAATACATTGCTGTCATGTTGTCTGTGAGGACTAAGACAGTCTTGCCTAGAAGTTGGGTGAGAAAAGCTTTGAGAGCTAGAAACACTGCTAGCAATTCTAGGTAGTTGATGTGGAGACGTTTGTGACTGTGTGAACACAACCCTTGTACTGTGTGACGTTGAAGGTGAGCACCCCAATCAGTCAGAGATGCGTCAGCTGTCAAAATAATCTGTGGAAACAGGTCTTTGAAGGGCCGCCCCTTTCCTAAGTTTTGAGGGTTCCACCACTGCAGAGAGCGATGGGTGCGGCTGTCCACCAACACTAGATCGGTTAATAGACAGTGTGATTGATTCCATTGATGTACTAGACATTCTTGCAGAGGACGCATGTGAAGCCTTGCACGAGGTACGATTGCACTGCAGGATGCCATCATTCCCAGCAGTTGCATGAAGACTCTGGCTGGTAATGATTGATTGGGGTGAAACTGTAGTATAGTGGCCTGAATATTGTGAATCCTGGCTACATTGGAAGTAACTAGAGCTTTGAGAGTATTGAGGGAAGCTCCTAGATAAGACTGCACCTGTGCTGGACACAGGTAAGATTTCTGTACATTTATTGTGAAACCCAACTGATGAAGCAGATGTACTGTTATCAGAGTGTGTAGTATACAGGTTTGGTAAGTGCTTGCTTTGATAAGCCAGTCGTCCAGGTAAGGAAAGACATGTATACATTGTCTTCTGAGATGAGCGGCTACTACTGCGAGACATTTGGTGAACACTCTGGGGGCTGTGGTGACGCAAAATGGAAGTACCTTGAACTGGTAATGTTTGCCTGCTATCACAAATCTGAGGTATTTGCGATGAACGGGGTGAATTGGAATATGAAAGTAGGCATCCTTCAGATCTAGCGTAGACATAAAGTTGCCCTGCTGCAACAGGGGAAGTACTTGTTGAAGAGTGACCATGTGAAAATGCTCTGACAATATGTATTTGTTTAACTCTCTGAGATCTAGAATAGGTCTCAAAGATCCGTCCTTTTTGGGGATGAGAAAGTAGAGGGAATAAACCCCTGACCCGTGATATTGGAGTGGGACTGGTTATATAGCGCCTTTGAGTAATAGCGAGTGCACTTCTTGTTGAAGCAAGTGCTGGTGGTCTGGCAACATTTTGTGTGGTCGAGGAGGAATGTATGGAGGATTGTTGGTAAGCTCCAGGCAATAGCCATGTTGGATAATTCCAAGCACCCATTTGTCGGTTGTTATTGATTTCCAAATGGGGAGAAAGTTTTGAAGTCTTCCGCCGACAGGTGTGTAATAGTCGGCGGGAAGTGTTGGGAAGTCACTGCTTGCTTGAGGAAGGGGAAGTGTGAGGTGTGGTGTTTTTACCTCTGCCCCTGGGACTAAGTGCCCTATAACCCCCTCTGAAAAACCCTTTTGTAAAGGAGGTTTGGGAATTGCCTTTATATGAGGAAGTGTTCTGGTCCGTGCCTGTAGACTTGGACCCTCCTCTATAAAAAGAGCACCGAAAGGGACCTCTATTTGAGGGAGATTGAAGCACGCCCATCGATTTTGCCACATCGGTATCCTTCATTTTTTCCAGTGCTAAATCGACTTCAGGACCAAAAAGGTGTTTTTTGTCAAAAGGTGTGTTCAGTACGGATTGTTGGACTTCAGGCTTGAATCCTGAAATCCGTATCCAAGCAGGACGTCTCAGTAAGATGCTGGCATTCACTTCTCTAGCTGCAGTGCCAGCTGCATCTAGAGCGCATCTGATAGAAACATTGGAAATTAATTTTCCTTCTTGGACTAAGTCCTGAGCTTTTGCCTTATGTTCATCTGGGAGAAACTGCAGTAATTGTTCCATTTCGTCCCAGTGGGCTCTATCATACCTTGCCAGCAGGCCCTGCGTATCAGCAATAAGCCATTGATTAGCTGCGTACGCAGCTACACGCTTGCCTGAAGCATCAATCAGCTTCGACTATCTGGGGGAGGGGCATCCCCAGATGCTTGAGAATTAACTCTCTTTCTGGCATTTGACACCACTAAAGAGTCAAGTGGTAACTGTCCCTTAAAAATGGGATCTGTAGGGGAAGATTTATATTTTTTCTAAGAGTAAGAATTCTAGCATGGATGGGGTCTTTAAAAATATCGTCCGTGTGCCTTAACATACCCTTGAGCATAGGGAGTGCTTTATTAGTTTTATGTGATCCTAATGTGTCGAAGAGAAAATCTTCCTCTAAAGTTTCTATCTAACTCCACCCCATGGTATTTGCTGCCCTGGCAATAAGCAGTTGGTATGAAAGGTTGTCATCAGGTGGAGATGGCCTAGCAGGATAAAGATCTGGGTCTGTATCCTGTGGAGGGTCAGTGGTGTAATCTGTCCAAGGATCTGGAAGTTGTGTCTCGTCCGTGTCACCTGTGTCAAAGTGAGGTGGAGGAGACTGACTGGGTGTAATGTTTAATGGATCAAGAGGGAGGAGGAGATGGAAAAGTGTGAAAGGGGCTAAGGCCTACACTTTTTTTTCTTCAAAGGAATTATATGCGGCTCATCATCGGGAAGCTTGTGCTTAGATGGTGGTTTAGCATGAATGTGTCCTGTAACGGGATGAATATACAGTTTTTTCTGTTTTGGATCCAATCTAATAGGAGTGTCTTTATTGGGATCCGGTGAAATTGCAGGCAAGTCTTTGCTTTTCGGCACCAAAGCTTTCGGAGTCGAGCCGGAAAGTCCTTTTGGTGCCGAAAGGTTTAGACTCAGAGGGTTTCTTGAGTTTCGGTGTCGAGGGTTTCGGATCTGAAGATTTTGGTTCGGAACCAATCTTGGCTTTGGAGCTCCATGGTTTCGGCTTGAAGGTAGGCTTTGGGCAACTCGGTCCCGAGACGCAAGGCTTTTTGGAGGGTTTTGGTGCCGAACCCGAAGCGTGAGAAACCTCTTCTCGGTGCCAACCTTGGCCTTGAGGCAGAGGTAGTGCCAAAGCCTTAGATTTTTTAGGGACTGTGGGAGGCGGGGGGAGGGGGGTGGGAAAGAAGGTGTCTTCAGTACTCACGTCCCCTTGTCCCTGCGGCACCTCATCATCTCAAATGTCGATCTGCAATTCGGAACTGGAGTCGGAGCCGCCGAAGCCAGTTCTTCTTCTGCTGCTGATACTCCTTGTTCGGAGTCGTTGCCGAACAGATCCGGTGTGACATCCAACCGCTGACGCTGCATCTCTCGATGTCAAGCCCGATGATCACGGAGAGTTTTCTTAGATCTGAAGGAACAGCACGCGACGCAGTCTTGCTCTTTGTGCTCGGGGGACAAGCACACATTACCCAGTCTGAGCGGATATTTTGCGTGACAGAATTTAAATGGGGCCCATTCCATCGACGAAGAGCTGAACGGATGCAGATGGACCGGAAGGCCGCCCGCAGATTTTCGGACCAAAATGTCGAGGGCTTGAGTTTTAATTCGAATCGCGGAGAGAGAGAAGCGCGTTCGAGAACAATACCGTCGAGGTAGAGAGAAGTACGCACTGAGGGGGAACCCGAGGATCGATTCCGAAGCGGTGCACAACAATACCCGTCCGAACCCGATGGCAGATAAAAGCAATCTAACAATGGAGTCGAAGCCCTTGCGCACTATCACCGAAAGGAGGAGTCACCTACCACGTGACTGGAAAGACTTCTTCGAACGAAAACAACTTGCAAACATCCGGACCCAACACTAGATGGCAGGAGTATGCAAAGCATGTGATCTTCAGCTCACATGCCTCGAACACATATATATATATATATATATATCCTCCAAAGTTGCCCCAGAGCTCAAGGACGCCACTCCTACGGGAGAGAATTCAACAGAATTTTTTATTCAAAAAACAGCGCACCCTTTCTCAATAAATTTATCAGTCCCTGACGCGTTTCGGTGACACTTCACCTTAATCATAGGGCGGGGCAAAAACAAACCATGGAAAACACGCTGCAAACGTATTGTTCCACTAGCACGCACTCTCCAGTGAATAGCATGCTGGGTGTTGCAGTGCCGATATTTCCCTCAGTAGGGTCCATGTATTTGTCCAAAGTTACAACATCCCCACTGTTCTCACAATGTTTACAGCCCTCCAGTGGGCCTCGGGAAAGGATTTGCAGTTTTAAATCAGTTTCTCCTCCGTGCTGCGATCGGGCTGCCATTCCATTACAGCCCCGCAGTCCTGAAATCATTGAGCCAGGCGGTGCAATCCTCCGCGGCCGAGACCGCCTCGTATTAACATCCTCCAAAGTTGCCCCAGAGCTCAAGGACGCCACTCCTACGGGAGAGAATTCAACAGAATTTTTTATTAAAAAAACAGCGCACCCTTTCTCAATAAATTTATCAGTCCCTGACGCGTTTCGTTGACACTTCACCTTAATCATAGGGCGGGGCAAAAACAAACCATGGAAAACACACTGCAAACGTATTGTTCCAATAGCATGCACTCTCCAGTGAATAGCATGCTGGGTGTTGCAGTGCCGATATTTCCCTCAGTAAGGTCCATGTATTTGTCCAAAGTTACAACATCCCCACTGTTCTCACAATGTTTACAGCCCATTCACTGGAGAGTGCATGCTAGTGGAACAATAAGTTTGCAGTTTGTTTTCCATGGTTTGTTTTTGCCCCCCCTCCCTATGATTAAGGTGAAGTGTCACTGAAACGCGTCAGGGACTGATAAATTTATTGAGAAAGGGTGCGCTGTTTTTAGAATAAAAATTCTGTTGAATTCTCTCCCGTAGGAGTGGCGTCCTTGAGCTCTGGGGCAACTTTGGAGGATATGTATGTATGTGTGTGTGTGTGTGTGTGTGTGTGTGTGTGTGTGTGTATGTGTATATGTATATGTATATGTATATATATATATATATATATATATACACACACATACATACATACACACACACCTACTTAATGTTTTTCCCCTAAATACATAAATGTATATATCTACATACATTTATATAACTACCTATATACAATATACATATATATGTATTTAAATATATATATCTATCCCTTGATATTTTTGCTTTATTGAGCGTTCATATTTGGGGATGTATCCAAATATTTGATCTGTAATAGCTACATATTTCCTTGTTGGGTGCAGAATAAAAACCCAAATGTAGTATTACCTCGCCTATTGAGGGTTAATTTTGAAAGGGATATGTACATGGCCCTATGTACTTGTGTACACATAAGCCTAGCCCATGTATTTATGGGTGTGCGATAAAACGAAATGGTTACTTACCAGTAGGAGTAGTTTTGCAGCTTAAAGAATTTTCTGGATTCTCATGCTGTGCATTATTCCGCCATCTAGTGGTTGGGTCCAGAATTGTCTGTTTTTTTTGGTCGCTGTCTACCACCATTTGGTGCCAGGTACGTCCCCTGTGTGACGTCAGACAGTATCCTTGAGGTCGACGTGCGTGGTAGCCATCTTCGGATTCTTTTTTCCTGTTTTGTAGTCCTTAAGATGATTGTTAAATAACTCGTTTACTCATTTGCTTCCCCACCCGTTTGTGGGAGGCCGGGTGGGTCGCATGTGAATCCAGAAAATTCTTTAAGCTGCAAAACTACTCCTACTGGTAACCATTTCGTTTTGCAGCGTGAATCCTTTTCTGGCTTCACATGCTGTACATTAGATTATGTAGCGGTTTCTCCTGTGTTTGCAGTCTTCCTTTCACCACAGCCTCCCAAACAGGTGTTGAAGCACCCTTTGTCCAATTTGAGCTTCCTTACTCATCTGAATGTCCACACAGTAATGCTTTGTAAACGTGCGTGGTGATGCCCATGTTGCTGCTGCACAAATCAAGTCAATGGGTACATTTGCCATGAAAGCCAAGGTTGCTCCTTTATTTCTTGTGGAGTGAGCTGTTGGCTGAATTGTTAGTTCTTTTTTGGCATTGGCATAACATGATTGGATGGTTTGTACTATCCATCTTGCAATGGTTGCCTTTGTGACTGGTGATCCTGTGTTGGTATGTGAGTAGGTGACAAACAATTGTTTTGTTTTCCTGATTTGTTCTGTTTTTTGCAAATAATACAGTAATGCTCTCCTTACATCCAGGGTATGGAGGCTTCTTTCTCCTTTAGTTTTTGAAGAAAACTGGTAGGATATGTTGATCTAAATGAGATTTAGATACCACCTTTGGTAAGACAGGTTGGTTCATCTTTAGGATTACTTTATCCTTGTGTATTTGTAAATATCGTTCCTGTATTGTTAGAACTTGCAGCTCACTTACTCTTAGTAGCGATGTGATAGCGATGAGAAAGACTGTCTTTAGAGTAATGTGCTTGAGGTCTGCTGTATGCATGGGCTCGAAGGGTTTTGTCATAAGTTGTGATAGTACTGTTTTTAGGCTCCATGTAGGTACTGGAGCTGCTCTCGGTGGAGCAATTCTTTTTGCCCCTTCTAGAAAACATTTAATCACTGGCCTTGTGAAAAAACTTACAAGTTTTTCCTCTTGTGTATGCTACTATGGCTGCCAGGTGTACCTTTATGTTTGAGTAGTTGATGTTACTATCTAGGAGGTAAGTCAGGTATGTAATTACTGTTTCTTGAGAGTCAATTGAACTGATCGTATTGTTAGCGGTGCACCAGGTGGTAGATCACTTCCATTTTGCTGTATAGCCTTTTATTGTAGACTGCTTTGTTGCCTCGTTTAGAATTTCCATTGTTCGTAAAGGCAGGTTGAGGTGGCCAAATTCTATGTATTCAGGCGCCAGATGCAGTGTTGCAGGTTCTGGGTGAAATATTTGGCATTGTTAGCAGGTCTTTGTCTGCTTTGATCTTGAACCTCTTCCCTTTGGATAGTTCTAGGAGGGTTGAGTACCATGTTTGTCTTGGCCATTGAGGGGCAATGAGGATCATGTCTGTTCCTGGATTCTTTGCTTTTTCTAATACTTTTTGCATCAGGGGTATTGGTGGAAAGGCGTAAGCAACTGTCCGTGACCAGTTGAGTGAAAGTGCATTTCCCTCTGACTAGTGGTCTGGAAACCACGAGGCAAAGTACTGGCATTTCTTTTTGTGCATTGTTGCAAACAGATCGATCACTGGTGTCCCCCAGATTTTGAAAAGGTATTGTACTGTTTGTTGTTTCAACTCCCATTCGTGTGAGCAGTTGTTCTGTCTGCTCAGCTGATCCGCTGTAATGTTGTCTAGTCCTGGTAGATGTACAGTTTGTAGATTGATGTTGTGGACTACTGCGCACTGCCAGATCTCCTGCACTAGTTTGCTGAGGGGAAAGGACTTTGTACCTCCTTGTTTGTTCAGCTAGAACATTGTTGTTGTATTGTCTGTTTGTATCAGGATAGTCTTCCCCTGAATGTGCCTTTGGAATGATTTCAATGCCAGGAAGACTGTTTTCATCTCTAAGAAGTTGATGTGTTTTATGGAATCCGGTTTGTTCCATTGTCCCCGTACTTTCAGCTGGTTGCAGTGTGCTCCCCAACCATTGAGGGATGCGTCTGTGGCAATAGTCACAGATGGATTTGGGTTCCTGAAAGGTCTCCTCTGTGCTATGTTGTTGGATGCCCACCATTGTATCTCTGCTTGCACCTTGTGTTACAACCAACTAGATCTTCCCAATCTCCTGTGGCTTGGGACCAGCTGTTGGTTAGCCATTCTTGGAATGGGCGCATGTGTAAGCGTGCATGGGGGATAAGTGGGATGCATGATGCCATCATGCCCATTAGTTTCATGACCTTCCTCACTGTCAGAGATTGGCCCTTCTGGTAGAGTGTTGTCTCCTGGTGGATAGCTTGTATCCTGTTTTGTGTGGGATACGCTTTTGCCTTTGTTGAGTTCAATATGGCTCCCAGGAATTTCTTTTCCTTTTCTGGGTTTGTTGATGATTTTTTGTGGTTTATTGAAAACCCCAGTTTTTGTAGCGTTTGGATCGCTGCTTGAACATGTTTGTAGCATGTTTGTTTTGAATGTGCTCTTATGAGCCAGTCGTCCAAATAAGGGTTGACGTGGATCCCCTCTCTTCTGAGGTGTGCTGCTACTGCGGCTAGGCATTTTGTGAATACTCGTGGAGCGGATTTTATTCCGAAAGGTAGGACCTTGAATTGATAATGTGTTCCGTTGTGCAGGAATCTCAAGTACTTTGTGTCTTTTGTTCATAGGGATATGTAAGTAGGCCTCTGAGATCTATTGTTGCCATATAATCTCCTTTTTGGATTTGTGGTATTATTTCTTGAAGAGTATACATTTTGAAACGTTGTGCTAGTATGAATTTGTTTATGAACCTTAAGTCCACGATTGGCCTTAGAATCAAGTCTTGTTTGGGTATTAGGAAATACGGGGAATAGTTTCCTTTGAACCATTCTTGTTTCGGTACCAATTCTATTGCTTGTTTTTGGTATAGTTCTTTGATTTCTGCCTCTATCAGTATGCGCTCTGATTTCAGGAATCTTCTTGTTTTGGGTGGGTTTGCAGGAGGTTCTCGTCAGCTCTATGCAATACCCGTATTTTACCAAATTTAAAATCCAATTGTCTGTTGTGATATTTTTCCATTGTTTGAAGAATAAGGATATTCTTCCTCCCACTGGTGTTTTGTGTGGATCCTTGCTTGTGAGTGAATCAGTTTGATCCATTTCCTCTTCCTCTCAAGGGTTGGCCTCTTCCTCTGCCATTGCCTCTTGACCGAAAGGGCTGCATCTGTTGTTGCCCCACCTTGATAGCTTGACTGCTGACCCATTTGTTGAACTGGGTTCTGCCCTTGAGGTTGCTGTGTCATTTGTTTTCCTTGTCCACAGGTGCCTCTACCTGTGGGCTTTCTGTTATTGAATCCCCCCCTTTTGAAGGAACCTCTCTGCTGTAGGGCCCCCATTGCCCTTGCTGTCTAGTTGTCCTTTTTTATCTGTTGAAGGGATTCATCTACCTCCTTTCCAAACAGTGCTTCTCCATTGAATGGTCTGTTAATGATGGAGGTTTGAACTTCCTGTTTGAACCCAGATATTCTGAGCCAGGCATGTCTTCTCAGGATGGTTCCTGTGCACATCTGCCTACTAACAGTATCTGCTGCATCCAAAGCCGACCTAAGGCAGGTGTTTACCACGTTCTTTCCCTCCTGGACAATAGATCTTGCCCTTTTCTTGTCGTCCTCAGGGAGTTAAGAATTTCCTCTATCTCATCCCACTGTTGGTGGCCATGTCTATTTAGTAGGGCATTTGAATTTGCAATACACCACTGTGTTGCTGCCTCCTTTTCCATTCTTCTCCCCACCATATACATCCTCTTACTCTCCTTCTCTGGTGAAGGTCCGGTGTTGGAGACTGCATTAGCTCTCCTTCTGGATGTGGTGACAATAATTGAGTCAGGTACTGTATTTCCCTGAATGTATTTAGGGTCTTTTGAGGAGGCTTTAGACTTCTTTTCCACTCTGGGGGTTAGCCCCTTGTTTGAAGCTGGTTCTTTGAAGGCTTCTTTGCCTTTGTCCAGAATACTGGGCAGCATAGGAAGATATTGAGTTCCTTTTGTAGCTGGTGTCAGGGTTTCTAGTAAGAAACATGTGTCCGCTTTTTCTTTCTCTAGGGCTACTCCAAATTGATTTGCTGCCCTTTTAACGAGCTCATTGTAGAAAGCTATGTCATCTGGAGGTGAAGCTATCGAAGGGTAACTGCAGATCTCTTCTTCCGGGCTTTCGGTGTCGAGATCGTTCCACGTATCTTCGAAATGTTCGGAGTTTTCCTCTTCTTCAGGTACGGCTCTGTATTCCTCGGGTCCTTCGTATCGAGGTTCAGGGGTTGAAGGGGAGTCGAAGATACCTTCTTCTCCCTCAGCGTCTTCTGCCTCTTCGGCGTCGACGTTTTCCTGTTTGGCAACCAGTGCCTTTGGGATGCGAAAATCTTTCAGCGAGGTGTCAAACTCCTTTTTCTTCTGTAGGAGCGTCGCCATTTCTTCCTCGAGTCTTCTCCTTTTCCTTTCGACCTCGAGGGCCCTCTGCGTCGGAGACCGGATATTTTCTCTTTTTCCTGGCGTCTACGTTTGTCTGACGGTGTTGTGCCCTTTTTCGCAGGTTCGTGCTCTACCATTGTTTTTGGCGTGTTCGGCGATTTTCCCTCCTCTGTAACCTTTAGTTGGGTTCCGTGGGGTTCTTATAATCGCGGCTGACCCTCTATCGCCTTTTTGCTCTGCGTCGGGGCTGCCTTGGGCACCTTATGTTCGTGGCCCTTCGGTTCGGGCGGATTTTTATGGTGTCTTACCTTCTCTTTTTTTTTTTTTTTCTTTTTTTCTAAGAGTAGCTTCTCACTTTTGTAAAGGTTGGAGCCTCCTGCTGTAGATTAATCATACCGGCCAACACTCCTGCTCTAGCTGAGAGACTCAGCGTTTATTTACTTAAATGCTATTCCCGTTTATTCCCTCTTAAAAGGTCATCCTCCTATTAATGCCCACGTTAGGTCTCTTCAGTGATGCCAAATAAGATCAATAGTCTTGCGATGTCACTTTCTGTGATGTCACTTCTTGTGATGTCACATGCAAATTAGAGGGGCCTCACATCTTCCTTTTCGCCCGGGCGAGAAGTTCTAGGACCGGCCCTGAAAGTAAGTAGATGAAACATTAAGAGTCCCCTACATTCTGTCTTCAAACTGACCTCTTGGGTGTTCACAGGCGTTGTCATATGTGTATAACAGGGGCTCGAGCAGTGGCTTCGTTTACTGTTCTTATAAAGGCCAGGACAGCAATTTAAAAGATGCCAGGAGGCCACAGACAGACATGTGGAACTCTTTGTTTTCTCATTTAATTAATTGCTTTTAAGTTCACTAGAGATAGGAGGCCCTACGATACGGAGTCTCCTGCCTAAAACAGGTGTCTTGGCATGTATGTTCCGCCCAGGTAACATAGCAGACAGGGAATAAAGATTTGAAAGTTACTTTTGTAAAGTACACGACGGAAAATGAACAAAAACGGAAGTAAAAAAAAAGTCAAGAAGAAGGAAGGTGTTTAGTCCTGAGAGCTGAAAAGGTTACATCTATGCATCATGTATGTCAGCAGTTGCTTCTCTTTTTTTTTTTTAAATTTTTTTTATTTGTGCATAATAAACACTCAATTATATACAAACAATCAATACAAATCATTGTCAAGAAATTATCACATATATAAAAAAAAAAGGGAAAAATTGAAAAGAGAGATAAAGTATAAGAATTATTATTATGCACATTTTATCGTTTTAGTCCATCCACCCCCCCACCCCGGCAGCTCTTCACCCCTCCCATCCCACCCACAAGGAGTTGGACTCTTACATTTAGTTAATGAATTTCTCAAGCCATGTAGTTAGTGGTGCCCAAATTTTTAAACCTTTGGATCTGGCCCGCACTCCCCTTTTTGCATATATAGCCCTCTCAAAGTTATAATTTGCCAGCAGCCGAGAAAACCATTGATGATAGACAGGGGGTTTGGGTCCAGCCACGCCGAGGCCAGGCATAATCGTAGTATCGCCATACCGATGAACATAAGTTCTTCTCCTTGCTGCCCTTGTATTTGTGAGTCTACACCAAGTCCAATCAGAGACGAGGAGAGAGGATAGCCGACCCCCAGTACTTCTTTAAAGAAATTAGAGATTTCCTGTTTCAAGTTACTTAATGAATTACACGAGCAAAACATATGATCTAAATCCGCCTGATGTATTGCACATCTAGGACACAAAGTTCCTTTACCCGTCCCCCACTTAGAAATTTTTTGGGGAGTATAATAAAGTGAGAAGCAGGATTTATAATATTGTGGCTGGAGCCGAGCTGGAATTAAGACTTTCTGCGCCAGTTTAATTGAATGAAAAAATAAGTTTTCCTGCATGCCTATTTCTATTTTCCATTTTGTTGCTCGTGCCTCCATATCATCTGGCATTAATGAGTTAAAAAAGCTATACACATCCCTAATAGAGAGCAATCCATTTCTTCTTAATCTATCTATCATAAAATTATTAGTAAAGCCGCTTGGGCCACCTCCTTTTTTAGATAAAAATCTCGGATTTGGAGATATTTATAAAAATCTCTCCAGTCTAGATTATATGTCTCTTTAAGATTGTCAAAGCTGACTATATCGGTTAAAGAGTAGAAATCGCCGAGTTTAGATAGTCCGACATCACACCATTTTTTAATAATAGGGCCCTTAAAGATTTCCGGTAAATTAGGATTATTACTGATCGGCGTGTAATGACTCAAGCGGCCCAGTCCTAACAATTTCCGGGTCAGTCTCATGATCCTATACCCGCCTATTAATGATTTAAAACGAACCTTTTTGTAGTGACTATCGTTCACATACCTCCAAAGCCAACCCCACGCGTCTATGCCCATTATGAGTTCTATAGGTGTTGGTATTTCCTCCAAATTACTATCTTTTGGTTGTTCCGAAATCAAAGTTATATTAGATAATAAGGTAGTGGCCCAATAATATAATCTTATATTTGGTAAAGCCAGCCCTCCCCTGTTTTTAGATAAAGATAGAAATTTATATGCTCTCCTAGGCTTTTCATATGCCCAGATAAAGCGAGAAAATAGATCTTCAATTTTTTTCAAACAGATAGTGGAAAATTCTAGAGGAATTGCCCTTAAAAAATACAAAAATTTGGGGAAAAAAATAATTTTAATTATATTACATCTGCCGATGATTGATAAGTGTAAGTTGTGTAATCTCATTAATTCAATTTTTGTTTTAGCGATCAGAGGATCAATATTATCAACAATTTTATCAACGTTAGCTAGAATATCCACTCCAAGGTATGTAGCTTTTTCAACTTGCCTAGTGTTGTTAACCATATTAACATTATTACAGATTATTTGAGTTTTAGTGCTATTAAGAGAATACCCCGAGAGTTGCCCAAATCTCACCGCAGCCGCTTCTAGCTCAACTATAGCTGCTTCAGGATCAGGGGTAACTATCGCGATATCGTCAGCGTAAGCCAAAGTTTTGGTTTTCCCACCCCTAGATGCGATAGATCTAATACTCCCGTTATTTTCCAATTGTCGCAGAAAGGGGTCTATATACAGAGCAAACAGCAGCGGAGAGCTCGGGCAACCCTGCCGGGTACCCCTAGTTATTTCAAATGGGTCCGTAAAAGCACCATTTATGAAGAGTTTCGCACTGGGATGGAAATAAAGCATCTTAAAAGCAAGTGTTAGCTTTTTACCTATTCCGACCTTTGACAGGGTCTCCCAGAGATAAAACCAGGAGACCCTATCAAAGGCTTTTTCAGCGTCCGGCAATATAAGTGCTGTTGGCTCGCCGGTAATATTAGCGGCGTCAAATAGTGAGATAACCCTTCTAATGTGATCAGTCGTGCCACGTCCTGGTATAAAACCATGTTGGCGAGGTGAAACAACCTTATGAATAACAGCTGCTAAACGAGTAGCAAGAATTTTAGAATAGATTTTACTGTCAGCATTGATCAACGTGATTGGGCGATAAGAACCAGGTTCTAATGGTGATTTATGTTTTTTAAGAAAAACGATAATTTTGGCCTGTGTCCAGGATTGCGGTGGATTGCCCCCTTCAAATACATGCAATATCTGTAGCATCCATTCTTTCAGTTGTGTAGCAAACTTTTTATAAAACTCTAAGGGTATGTTATCTAAACCTGTGGCTTTACCGCTGGGAAGACTATTAATACAAAGTAGAATATCCAACCACTGAGGGAGTTCCTCGAGTTGCTGCTGTTCCTCTTGTGAGATATGTGCCACTGGACTTTGCTTAAGATATGAGGTAACATTACCCAGATGTTCAGGAGTATCCTCATGATACAGACTTTTATAATAGGAATAAAATACCCTACGAATACCCTCTGGATCTAAGGTTCTCCCTTTAACAGGATCATTAATCTCAGCTATTGTATTCCGAGTTATTGTCTTGCTCTGACTGCCAGATGATGCCCTACCTGTTCGCTACATTCATATGCCTTCTCACGCCACATGACTAGCCTATCTGCAGCTTTCTTAGCTATCGTTTCAAGAATTATTGACCTAGCTAACATCACTTTCAAATGTGCTTCTGCGGGATCACCGCCCTGCTGGAGTACCAAAATCAAATCTTCTTCTGCGGCGGCCAAGCTACATTGCCTATCCTTAACCAGCTGTATCCTTTCTTTATTCATAGTTAGCGAAAAGCTCAATGTCTCCCCCGTATACCAGCTTTAAATGTGTCCCAGACTATGTCCAACCCAGCACTTCCTATATTCTCCTTGAAAAATTGGGGTATCCACTTCCTAATATGCTCGCAGTATTCCTCATTCAGCAGTAACGAGCGTTCAAAGCTCCAATTAGATTTGCCCGTATTTCCAGAGCCCCATCCCATAAGTTCTATTATTAAAGGATTGTGGTCAGCCAATATGCGTGGAGCTTTCTCGATCACACACGCATAAAGTATAGTACGTGATACTAAAAAAAATCTAATCTTGCATGTTATTTTATGTGGAAAAGAAAAATATGTAAAACCCGGGTCCATGGGATTCTGCCAATTCCAGACATCAAAAAGTGCTTGTTCACAGCATAGAGTCCTCAGGGCTCTAAAAACCTTGGGTTTCCGACCGTTATAGATCCACCCATTATCAAGGGCGATATTTTGGCTGGCAGGCAAATTTATATTTAAATCTCCACATAAAATTATGGGTATCGGCCAAGCAGCTAATTCGTTGTTTATATAGTCAAATACAGTTGGATCATCTAGAGTGCTACCATAAATAGTACAAATTGTGAATGGATCCCCATTATCCCTGCGACATTCTGTAATTACCCATCGCCCGTTCTGATCAGCAATTGTTCGAGTAAATTGAATGGCGCGATTGGATGTCAGAATTGCTACCCCCCGCATTTTTAAATTCTGGGTCGTGGCCCCCACCAATGTGTAACCAAGTGTTTCCAGCAAGTGAATCTGTGTTCTTTCTATATGCGTTTCCTGCATGCAGATATCAGCTTTCAACAATCGTAGCCCTGCAGCAGTGTTCCGTCGTTTTTTGACATCGTTAAGGCCACAAATATTAATTGTCGCTATACGCAGCTTACTCATTACTGATAACCGTCAGTAGCCATAAATAGAAAAACATCAAAATATCCGACACCAGCTCCTAGAGTGCCAACCCCTTCCCTCCTTTTCCCCCCCTTAACCCTAACCCAACCTGAATCCAACCCGCCCTCCCCCACCTATCACTGAGGTTACCTGGTGCCTCGTGCGCCAGGATAATGAAGTCTGAGTAATCGCGACCCATACCCCCCCCCCGTGGCCCGGTCCTTCACCCTTCTTTATTATTATCCTGTAGGATTCAGAGTGATGCCCCTCTTTGCTTTCTTCTCCTTCCCCCTCTTCTGTTGCATTCTAGTTTAAAAACAAACATGCTCTTAAAGAAAACCACAGTTTCATTGAAGTATACATCTTTAGAGAAAAAAAGGAGAAAAAGAAGAAGAGGAAAGAAAGAAGAAAAAAAAAAAAAAAAAGACCGCCCAGAAGGAGATAACAGCAAAGATCAAATCCTATATCCGATATCCACATTGCCTAGTGAGAGAATTCCTCATAACTCTTGTGTCTAAAGATTCCTTTTCTCTTTTTCTCCCTCTTCCCTCCCCCTCCCCCTCCTTCCCTCCCCCTCCCTTCACTTCTTTCCCTTTCCCTTTCGTCTCATTTTATCTTATTTCTTGCTTGTAATCTCTTGCAAATACTCTTGAGCCTGTATTTCGGAGGCAAAGCTACGCGTGACCCCCTTAAATATGATTTTTAGGCGTGCAGGATTCTGGAGATAGACTGTAGCACCCAGTTGTTGAAATGGCGCAAAGAGTTGTCTCATCCTCCATCTGCGCTCCACAGTAGCATGAGCAAAGTCAGGCCGAGTGAAAAAGGTAATGCCATTAAATTCTTTTTTGTTTGCAGGCCTTGCAAGATCATAGAGCAGCTCTCGGAGGAGAAAATTACCAAAGTAGATCAGCATAACTCGTGGGTATTGTGAAGAGGTAGATCGTTTGGAGAGTGTAAATGGAAAGCGATGAACTCTGTAGTTCTTTATCCCAATCCCAAGAATGTAGATCCGGGAAGGCTCCTTTAAAGAGTTTAATCATGAAAGCCTTAGGGTCATTCCCCTCCACTCCCTCCGGGATGCCAAGAACGCGTAGATTGTTGCGACGTAGTCGATTTTCTTGCTCCTCAACTTTGAGCATAAGATCTTTGACAATGCCATCAAGCTCCAATCCTTGTGTTTTCAAGATAGCAGTGTCTTTCTCAAGGTTTTCGGTGCGTACCTCAACTGAAGCCATACGATCTGCAATTTCGTTGCACGTCTTACCCACTTTCCTTATGGTGCCTTGGAGTTTCTGCGTTGCAACACGCGATCTTCGACTATCAGCCTTGACCTCCTCTTGAAAACTCTTAATGGATTGTAGCACTTCTGTCAAGGTGGGCTCCCCTTTAGATGCAATAGCCCCCTCAGTGGTGTTTCCTGGGGGTGTATAGTTCTCTCTTGAACACATCGTTGACTCGGTCAGAGCTGATAATTGAGAGGCCGAGTAATCCCATCTGAGATCCATCGAGCTACCCTGATCTGAAATCTCAGATTTCTTATGTCGACTGGGGTTTTTTTTCAAGAATTTTTTCCCCTGCGTGGAGGCTTTCACAAATAGTTCTGAGTCTGTGCTACTACCCCAGTTTTGGCTTCCATCTTCGCTAACAACGGATACACTTCCAGCCGAGATTTCAGATTCATCTGTAAGTGAGTAAAATTTATCCGTGTTATCAGGCGTTTTGGGCGGGAGAACCAGCATATCTTGGTTTATTGAATTGCTTTTCTCAGAAGCAGCGACACTATAAATTTGTGGATTTGTAAGGTCATCAATGGGACACGGTATTAATAGTTTATAGCTATTATCCTCCGGAGCAGTTCCCATACTGATAGCTGGGCTAGACTGTGAAATCGGTGCTTTACTAGCCATTGCATTTTCTGAATGCAGCGCCAATTCCTGAAAACCCATCTGATCAACCGGACCATCTGTTTGAGCCATTTCTCCCACCACCACATCATGCGTTCTCTGATCAATTGGAGCAAATATGTTATTAATGAGTGGTTGTCCATCCTGCAAGTTCTGACCGCTATCTGTACTTTTAGAGTTCTTCCTTTGTATAATTTTTTTTTGTTTGACCATCCGTTCATTCTTTTCTACAGAAGCAGCTTTTTCGTTTTGTTCCCTATTTCTCGCTCCCCGTGTGTCAAGACGCTTCTGGCGGCTTTCAGCTACTGCTGGATTAGGGTGTAAAGGCTCTTCCCCCTGTAGACCTGCCATTATAGTACTTTTGCCTTTGCTCGCTTTGGCTCCCCGCCCTGCCATCCTTACTTGATCAGAATACTGGATACAATGTATCCGTGCTGCTATCCGGGAAACACCGCCACTCCTGTGATTCACCTTCCTTTCCCGCGCGCACGGCAGGATTCTGTAGATTGCAGAGCACACAGCCAACGCCACGGAAGGATCCCGCCGCAGGGCCGCGAAACCAGAGGATGCAGGAGCGGACCGAACCGGGAGCACAGCAAGCCCGGGAAGATTCCCCAGCACCGTAAGGACCAACACTTGCACGCCTCGCCCGGTGATCGGATAGTGACGGTATTACACTTGCGCCATACATCAAATCAGGCTCTTTCGAGCATGTTCAGAGTGTTTCTTGGTTTAGAGGGACAGGACTGCTTTTCCTCCAATTCGAAGGCCCGGACCAGCGGAGCAGCAGCAGCGGCGACTACTCAGACGCCATCTTGCCTCTCACTCTGGTGTCTTACCTTCTCAGTCTTCTTTTTCGGATCACTCGCCGCCTTCTCGGCATGGATTTCTTCAGAGTCCCCTTATTGAATTTCGACGTCCGATCCCTCGTGCGTCGATTCCGCTGGTGCTCCATGTTCTTCCTAGTCGCTAGAGAAACCCAGGTCTCTGAGAGAAGTTTTCTTTGTTGTCTACGACATTGTGGCGTAGTGGGCCTGTCTTTGCTTTCGGCGTGTTCTCAGGGTCTTCGACAGGAACGCCGTGCAGGCCTCACAGTCCTTGTCCTGATGATCTTCAGGCAGAGGTTGCAGACGTCGTGTGGGCTGTGTTGAGCATACTTGTGGTGGTACTTGGGGCAGACCTTGAAGGGGGTATTCTCCATGACCCCTACCTCGCCATTTGTGGACCGAAGTGGTCCTCTGTGGTGTTAACACCGAAGCTCTGCTCCTGTCTCCGGTTACAACGTCGATGATATTTCTCAGCAATCTTCTATTTTGAAGTTTTTTGAGAAAAATAGAACATTTCTTCGGAGCATCACATCTTGCTTCCAGACCCAACGGCGGAAAAAAGAATCTGAAGATTGCTACCACGCACGTCGACCTCCAGGATACTGTCTGACTCACACAGGGGACGCACCTGGCACCAAATGGTGGTTGACAGCGACCAAAACAAAAAACCAAGGCAATTCCGGACCCAACCACTAGATGGTGGAATAACGCACAGCATGTGGCTCCAGAAGGAAAAGATTCACGCTGCAAAATCGCATGTGTCTTTGACCCAGTGTACCCGGGTGATGTGTTTTTTGGTACAAGAGGGTTAATCTACAAAAGTAACATACCATTGCAACCTTAGAGTTTGTAGTGGCTCACTAGGTAATGCTGCAATTGTGCGAGTATTTGTACTTTGTAGTACGATGTTCTGTTATCATATTGCATGTTGCAAATGCTATGCAGCAAAAATAGTTTTTAGCATAATTCGTTTATAAATTTGTTGTGGCTCATTGAACCTGTCGCCTGTGTGCATGTATCATGAGTTTTATGAAACCTTTATTTATTGCATATGCAAAATGATTGTCAGGCGATCATGTTACCCAGTGACTGAGCTAACTGCTGCACTTGCACGATAGTGCTTTTTTTAGGCATATGTATAGGATAGTTGTGACCTGTTGCTCGCTAAATGCCCTTGTATTAAATTTTATCGGGCGGCTGTAGTAACTTTAAATTGTTGCAAGTTTTAGCCTCGTTAGTGCGCTTTTTAGACACATGGGTTGTGTTATTGTGGATGCTGTTATATAGCATAGCCTTGGCAATTGCCAACACAACCACTCATGTGCTTAGAGAAGATAAGCTCCCTTTTTTCGATTTTGCAGCGCAAAGGATGAAAAAGAAAACGAAGTGCCTCCCTTTTTTTTTCTCTTCATGTTGCCGAAACCGTAAACCTGCCTTCCTGTGTCTGCTTAGAGGGCAGCTAAGGAATGCGCTTCCTGGAGATAAGCACCAGATTTATAGGGTCTTTGAGTTCGACATGTAGGCCATTTTATGATCCTGAAGGTCTCTTGTGTCCAGCCTGAAAGGGAGTGGGGTGCAGGAGAGGGGGGTTTATGACCTTCACGTCCGCTTGGCAGAAACTTTGTAGATGTGAGCTGCATTTGGTGCCGGATAGAAGTGTTGTGCCCAGCTATTTAATGCCTGGGAAGAAAGGGGGCTTTTTTTGCAGCCAGCCATAACGTTATGTGATAGCTTAGTGAATGTATTTTACGTTGCTATGCTAAATATTTGGGAAGTAAACCTGCCGTAGGTCTGCACATTGTTTAAGAGATCCCTAAAATCTCCTCTGAAGCCAAAAAACCCCCTTGTTTTTGGTAAACCCTTGTAAGCATACCGCGCATATCTGAGCCTTTAGCTATGTTAGAAACAAAGAGGAAGACGGGAATATTTCGTTCTCCAGAAGCCCCGTGGTATATGGAAGAAGCACTGTTGTGCGTTGCCAACATAGTACTAAAACTATGAAAGTATGTTTCAAATTAATTTAAACACCGCATACGAAGTGTGTAAACAGCACATGGACACTTGCTGTAAGCGCAGCATGGTAGACGTGCTTGTATTTTTCAACTTGATAAAAAAAAAAAAACAGCTGTGCTGCGTTTTTTAAAAATTTTACGCTAGTACGTGGAGCAATTCGCCTGTGCTCTTGCTCCTATATTATATATTAAAGAGCAACTTCCTACCTTGTTTCAGGATGAAGCATCAGCTCCCTGCAGAAACTTCCCCTCAAATACTTGGAGACTGTTCTGCCACAGAAAAATTTACTTGCCCTGGTGCATGAGGAAGAAAGTGAGCAGCGGTAAACAAACCGCTTTGCTCAAATTTCCCACTCATGCGACCTTCCTTGGTACCACCTCTTTCATCAGAGCTTCTGGTGGGCTTCCTTTCTTGCCTGCGTCTGCTGCTGTAGTTTCTCAGACGTCTTCAGTGCACCTCCAATCTCCATGGCGGAAAAAATAATCTTAGAGCTTGCACACACACAAAAGGGGTTGTAGCCTGACCAGGGTGGGGGATGGGGGGGTGAAATCAGGTTTCACACCCACCCAACAGAAAAAAAAAAAGCAAAGCACTTTCCGACTCCAACCACTAGATGGCGGAATATGCACAGTATGTGAATCTGGAAGAAGTCTATGCTGCAAAACAATACCGTCGAGGGTAGAATGGATTGCGCACCGAGGGGAACCTGAAGGACGGTTTTGAACCGGAGCGCAGCAATACACATCCAAATCCGATGGCCGAAAGAAAACAATCTAACACTGGAGCCGATGCCCATGTGCACTATCACCAAAAGGAGAAGTCACCTTACCTCGTGACTAGGTAAGACTTCGTCAAAGAAAAACAACTTGCAAACATCCGGACCCAACACTAGATGGCGATCTATGCACAGCATATGATCTACAGCTCATATGCCTCAAACCCAACTGTTTCTTTCAGATATGCGTAGCCAAGCGTGCCTTAACAGGACACTGGTGTTTACCACTCTGGCAGCTGCGTCTGCCTCAAACATATAAATATAGATGTGTTTCCACAGGACTAGTCCTTAGATTTGGTTATACATATTATCTACTGGCGGTCACCAGTAGATAGTTATAGTTCGGACCTATTTTCCATAGGAAATCCGCAACATTCTATTCCCAATAACTTTGGCGCCGGTTGACGAATCTTCACGAAATTTTCAAAACTTATGGCTCGCTCTGGTCCGCTCCTATCTTGAAAGTTTCGGGGTGATTCGTCAAGTGGGGGGCCGAGAAAAAAGGGGGGTCCCAAAACGTGTTTTCCCCATGCAATTTTCCATAGGAACCTTTAGTCGCAGCTACAGCCCGAACTGCTGAACGGAATTACACCAAATTTGGCAAAAAGGTAGCCCTTGGTTCAGAGTCGTGCCTTTTGGTTAAATGGTGTAAATCCGTTCAGTAGTTCCTGAGAAATTTGAAAAAGAAAACACATATATCTGGGCGGAGCCTAACCACACGTCATCGTGAGATCTGATTGGCTGTCAGCACTTCATCCTGGAATTGCTGGCAGCCATCTTGGGACCAATATAAATGATAGTACCCCATTGAAATGCATTGTAGTGAATCGAAGATTTTGAGGGTTACCAAAAGGAGAACTATAAAGGGTGATAATAGACTTTAGTTACATTAGAATTCATTTGTTGATGGTACCATACTAATTTCAGGAATTGTGGTGTGTTCTAAGGTGATTTTACCCTGTGAAAAACCTTCTGCTGGGATATCATGAATCATGTTTGAGAGAAAACTATTTTCACATGCTTGTCCCATACAGTTTTGGAAGGTGCTCCAGAAGCTAAAATGAGAGCATATTTTCTGTAAATTCACATTATCTTTCTCAGTCATGTGAGAATGAAGTCTGACATTCTCAGTAAAACATGTACATCCAACAAGGGCAGAGACTGTCAGTTGATTCCTTTGTGTTCTACTGCAGCTTCCCAGAGTGTTCTAAAGAAGAACTAGAGTGCTAACAGTCTTACTTATGACAAAATTATGGCACACCTGAAGCCATCTTGATTGGAATAAACTGGTAACTCTCAAAACATTTAATTTAAAAAGGAACAAAATGAGGGGGTTCATTTTGCCATAGAAGCACAAGTTACTAACTTGTGTAACAATATATCTGTAAGAGACAGTAGTTAGTGACAGATTCCTTATCTTAGAATATCCCCAGGCGTCAGGCTGGATCCGGAAAGTTTTGCGTAGCAGTACCCTTGCGCGTCGGTAGGCGGCGTCGTGCGGCTCCGCGTCCGTCGTCGGCGTCGTGATCGCCGGGATGACGTCGCGGGCAGTACTTAGGCGCCGCCCCTGCGCGCTGACGTCAGTTCTGTACACGACTTTCCGCGCCAGGAACGCAGAGCCATGCAAGAAGCTGACACAGGTGTCTGAAAAATACTAGGGCCCTGAAAGGGATGTCCTTAACCCTAGAAATCAGTTCGCAGAACGGGGAGGATGGGTGGGCGGTAAGGAATCTGTCACTAACTACTGTCTCTTACAGATATATCGTTACACAAGTTAGTAACTTGTGCATCTGAAAGAGACACGTTAGTGACAGATTCCTTACCTTAGAATAGATACCCCAGCAATACCAACCCCGGTGGTGGGTCTGCGAACAAAGATCAGACAAGGAAGTCCTGGAGGACAGAACGGCCAAAGAAGCCGTCCCTCCGGACCTGACTGTCAAGGCAGTAATGCTTAGTAAACGTGTGCAGCGAGGCCCACGTAGCTGCCTGACAGATAACCGGCAGCGGAACACCGCGGCCCAAGGCCGTGGTAGCAGCCGTTGCCCTGGTGGAATGGGCACGCAGCCCAACAGGAGGCTCCTTCTTGGCCAAAGAATAGCAGGTCTTGATGCACAAGGTAACCCAGCGGGAGATGGTCCTCTTGTGCACCGCCCGACCTTTTTGGCGCCCACGTAGCCAACAAAGAGCTGGTCATCCACCCGGAAGTGTTTTGTGCGGTCGATATAGAAGGAGAGCGCACGTTTTGGGTCCAGACGGTGGAGCCTCTCTTCCTCTCTGGAAGGATGCGGAGGCGGAAAGAAGGTGGGCAAAGTGATGGTCTGCCCAATGTGGAAAGCAGTAACCACCTTTGGCAAGAAGGACGGACGCGTCCGAAGAACAACCTTGTCTGGATGAACAGACAGAAAGGGAGGTTTGCAAGATAGAGCCTGGAGCTCACTCACCCGCCGAGCGGAGGTGATGGCCACCAGAAAGGCTGTCTTCAGAGTCAGAAGACGAAGAGGACAGTTATGCAGAGGCTCAAAGGGAGCGCACATTAAAAAGGTAAGAACCAAGTTCAAGTCCCACTGAGGCATTACAAACGGAACAGGAGGGAAGAGGTGAGTAATGCCTTTTAAGAACCTGTTAACAACAGGGGACTTGAAAAGGGAGGGCTGATCAGGGAGCCTGAGGAAGGCCGAGATAGCACAAAGATAACCCTTGATGGTACCCAGGGCAGAACCCTGTTGGGCCAGAGAGAGAAGGAACAGAAGGACCTCAGAAAGAGGGGCAGAAAGGGGATCCACAGCCTTTGCTGTGCACCATGCCACAAATTTGTTCCACCTGCAGGCGTATACCACCTTAGTGGAGGGACGCCTGGCTGCCAGAATCACATCACAAACTTCGGGAGGCAAGTCGAAAGGAATCAACTGCCGCCGCTCAATCTCCACGCAAGCAGGTGTAGACTGGACAGGTTCGGGTGGAGGACCGTCCCTGCTGCTGCGACAGAAGATCCTCCCGAAGAGGCAGACGGATCGGGGGATCTATGCTCATATTGAGTAGCTCGGGATACCAAACTCTTCGAGCCCAGTCCGGAGCCACAAGAATGACTTGGGCCCGGTCGTGCCGAATCTTCTTCAACACTCTGGGTAGAAGTGGTATAGGCGGAAAGGCGTACAACAGACCGCAACTCCACTCGCGACGAAAAGCGTCGCCGAGCGAGTGCCGCCTTGGAAATTCCAACGCGCAGAACTGATGACATTGCGCGTTCTCTTCGGTGGCGAATAGATCTAACCAAGGCTCTCCCCACTGTAGAAAGAGTCCTTGCGCCACTTCCGAGTGAAGACGCCATTCGTGATCCATCATGCACCTGCGGCTGAGTTCGTCCGCCCTGGCGTTCAGAGAACCTGCCAGGTGTTGAACCATCAGGAACATGCCCTGATGTTCCAGCCATGTCCAGAGGCGCAGAGCCTCCTGACAAAGGGTCCAAGACCCCACCCCGCCCTGTTTGTTGCAGTACCACATGGCGGTGGTGTTGTCTGTGAACACCTGCACTACCTTCCCTTTGACAGAGGGAAGGAATGCCTTGAGTGCAAGCCGGATCGCCCGGAGCTCCAGAAGGTTGATATGGAGCCGGGACTCCGCCGGAGACCAGAGGCCTCTGATCTCCGCCTCTCCCATGTGACCGCCCCATCCCAGAAGGGACGCGTCCGTCACAACTGTATGCTCTGGCTGGGGAAGGGAGAGGGATCTGCCCATGACCCATTGCCGGTTCGAGAGCCACCACTGCAACTGTTTTGCAGTCCCCTCCGAGATCTGGACGTGATCGGACAGGTTGCCCTGGTGCTGCGCCCACTGGAACTTCAGGTCCCACTGCAGAGCCCGCATATGCCATCTGGCATGATTGACCAGCAGGATGCAGGAGGCCATGAGGCCCAGCAGCCTCAGGGTCATCCGTACCAAAACCCAGGATAAAGGCCGAAAGATTGGAATCATAGCCTGAATATCCCGGACTCGCCGTTCGGGAGGATAGGCCCGAAACTGCGTCGTGTCCAGAACTGCTCCGATGAAAAGGAGCTGTGGAGAAGGAATTAGATGCGACTTCGGCACATTGATGGAGAACCCCAGCGAGTGCAGGAGTTCGGCCGTAGTCTGGAGGTGGGAGACGACTGCCTGGGACGAGCCCACCTTCAGCAGCCAGTCGTCGAGGTAGGGGAAGACTGAAACCCCTGCCCGGCGCAGATGAGCTGCGACCACCGCCATCACTTTCGTGAACACCCGAGGGGCACTTGTAAGGCCAAAGGGGAGCACGGTGAACTGAAAATGCTCGGGGCCTACCGTGAACCGAAGGTAACGCCGGTGGGCCGGCAGGACGGGGATGTGGAAATAGGCGTCCTGCAAGTCCAACGCTACCAACCAGTCTCCAGGGTCGAGGGCAGTCAAGACCTGAGCTAGGGTGAGCATCTTGAACTTCTCCTTCCGGAGGAAGCGATTGACGTTCCGGAGGTCCAAGATAGGACGCATGTCCTCCTTGTCCTTTTGGGCACCAGAAAGTAGTGGGAGTAGCAACCACGCCCTACTTCTGGGGTCGGAACATGCTCGATGGCCCTCTTGGTCAAGAGGGCCGTGACTTCCTTCTGTAGAAGCACCAAGTGATCCCCTGACATGCGGTGGAATTGAGGTGGCATGGCTGGGGGGTGGTCTCGAAGGGGAGGGAGTAGCCCCTTCGGACAATGTCCAAGACCCACCTGTCCGAGGTGATGGTGCGCCAGTGGGGAAGGTGATGGCGGACCCTGCCCCTACTGGCGTGCCGTGCACCTGAAAGGAGGGACTAGGAGGGCTTGGAGGCCGTGGAGGTGGTGGCCTGACCCGCACGCTGGTTGCACGATCCGCCACGGCGGAATCCACGTCCTCGGCCACGCGAAGACGCCTGCTGCGCGGGCCGGTGGCTGGGCTGCTGACGTGAAGGGCGCCCCTACCGTGGCCACGATAGGGGCGAAAAGCAGAAGGCAGCGGAGGGCGTGTAGCAGAAAGGCCCAGGGACTTGGCAGTAGCCCGCGAGTCCTTAAAGCGCTCCAACGCATGGTCTGCTTTGGACCCAAAAAGACCGACTCCATCAAAGGGCATGTCCATGAGAGTATTCTGGACATCCCCTGAAAAACCAGTGGTTCTCAGCCAGGCGTGGCGTCGGAGCGCCACCGTCGTTGCAATCGACCTGCCCAGCGAGTCGGCGGTGTCAAGGCCACAACGGATAGTGTATTTGGCCGCATCCCTTCCTTCCGCAATGGCGCGGGAAAGCAGTGCCTGGACCTCCTCAGGGCACTGGGGCAAAACATCCGCCACCGAATCCCACAGGGAGTGGGTATATCGGCCCAAAAGACAAGCGGTGTTAACGGACCGCAAGCCAGCACTGGAGGAAGAAAAACCTTTCTTCCCAAACTGATCCAGGCGTTTGGATTCCCTATCCGGAGGAGCGGTAGGGAAGGCGGTTGGGGAAGCGGAGGCTTGGACAACCAAGCTCTCAGGAGTGGGGTGGACAGAAAAAAACAGGGGGTCGCCCGGAGCGGGGCGATGGCGTCGTGACACGTTCCGATCCACAGGAGCCCCTGTGTTGGGCTTGGACCAGGCGCCCAAAAGAACGTCAGTGAGGGCGTCGTTAAACGGCAGCACAGTCTCCGCAGAGGAGGCTGCCGGCTGAAGCACCTCTGTCAAGATGTTAGGCTTGACCGTCAAAGTAGGGAGCTGGAGACGTAAGGCCCCAGCAGCCCTACGCAACACCGTACCAAAATTGGCCCCCTCCTCCGTAGCCACGGGAGGAGACAGCATGCCAGTGTCAGGGGAAGTATCCAGACCACTGGTCTCCCCTAGACTCTCTGTCCAGTCCTCATCATACTGACAGTTGCGCGTCAGAGGGTCATCAGACCCCTCCCAGTCCTCCTGGTCCTCCTCTGGTTCAAAATAAGGAGGAGGAGGGACATTTGGGACCCAAGGTCCCATCGGCGCCGGAGCCGGCGTCGAGCGACGTCGCTCCGGGTCCATGTCCGGAGCCGGGAGGAACTGGGGACGACGCCGCCCGGAGCCCAGGGCGGCGTCGAGAACGGCACCGGAGACATCGGCGCCGGCGGAGGTGTCGTGAGGTCGACCGGCGTCGATGGGGGTTGTGGAGCCGGGATCGAGGCCGGGGCCGAAGCCGGGATCGAGGCTGGAGGCACGGGCGACGCCGGGGCCGGAGCCGCCGGCGACGCCGGAGCAACCCCATCAGGGCCCGCGGGGCCCGAAGGCGCACCGGAGGGGCCTGACGGCCCGAAGAGGCGGGCCATGGCCGACAGGAACTCCTCTGTACCTTGGCCGGATCCGCCCCCGAACCCGGGAAGGGCGGGTATGGCGGGGGCGACTCCACAGGCAAGTCCGGGGCCGCGGGGGCGGGGACGGTGCCGGGAGGGGCCTCAGCCGAGTCGCGAGACCGGCGAGGCGAAGTCCGAGAGCGACGATGCTTCTTGGACTTCTTGTGCTTAGACTTACCGGACGAAGAAGACTTCGACGTCGACGACCGGTGTGCACTCCGCGAGCGACCCCTGGACCTCTCACGCGACCGGGGCCTCCGTGGAGCCGAATGCCGGGCCTCGAGGAGCTTTCGAGACCGCTCTCGCAAAGCTTTCGGGTTGAGGGCCTGGCATTCGGGACAAGACTCTGTGTCGTGGCCTCGGCCGAGGCAGAAGAGACACTCCCAATGCGGGTCGGTGACGGACATCATCCGCGCACAGGCGCCGCATCGCTTGAAGCCGGGCATCCCTACGACACCTTTAAGTTTGGAAAAAACAGTGAAAAAATCACCAAAAAGTATGGTCAAAAATTGACCAGGGCACTGCTCTTCCCGGATCTGCGCTTGCTGGCGCGGAAAAAGAAGAACTGACGTCAGCGCGCAGGGGCGGCGCCTAAGTGCTGCCCGCGACGTCATCCCGGCGATCACGACGCCGACGACGGACGCGGAGCCGCACGACGCCGCCTACCGACGCGCAAGGGTACTGCTACGCAAAACTTTCCGGATCCAGCCTGACGCCTGGGGATATTCTAAGGTAAGGAATCTGTCACTAACGTGTCTCTTTCAGATATTATGGTTAGTGCTGTAGATAGAAAAATTAGGACATGTTTCAAGTGTGATCTCAAATATCTTCCTGTTATATTTCAACAGGAGCAGCCTGGCAGTTGATGCCTTTGTGTTCTACTGCAGCTTCCCAGAGTGTTCTAAAGAACAACTAGAGCGCTAACAGTCTTACTTATGACAAAATTATGGCACACCTGAAGCCATCTTGATTGGAATAAACTGGTAACTCTTAAAACATTTAATTTAAAAAGGAACAAAATGAGGGGGTTCATTTTGCCATAGAAATTATGGTTAGTGCTGCAGAAAGAAAATTTAGGGCATGTTTTAAGTGAGATCTCAAATCCTCTTCTATTTCATTAGAAAATTCTGACATGCAGACTGAAACAATCACTTTCAATACCAGCAGTAGACTTCCAGTTCACTCCCTGGTGAGCAGTAGCTTTACTACAGTGATCTAATGAACAACTAGAGTGCTAACATTCTGAATTTATGGCAAATGTGTGACATATCTGAATGCCTTCTTGATGGAATCAAAGTAAAAAAACTGAAAGCATTTCCTACTGAGGAGACTGCAGTAAATGACGAAATTAGGAAACTTCATAACAAATAAGTCTCCCAAGATGGCCACCAGAGAAAAAAAGAGCCCAAATGTAGCACAAATATCACCCAGATGTAGCCCACATATAGCCCAATGACAGAAGTGTGCAAAACACATTTTCAGTTTTTCTGCAGTTTTATATAGTGCAAACTGGTCAGGTATTGGAGCGTTACATCTTACTTGGACCCCTTGTTGCGTATTTTGCACGAAGTACATGAGATTGATCTTGCGAAACATTGAACTTTACGATTCTGTTAACCTGAAGTTGCTCTGAACCGGGCTTTGTAACACCCGTTTTTACCTACTGGTTTTAATTAATTCTCACTGTATTGTATATGGAAAGAGGATTTACTGTTTTTATGTACACTTTTATGATCTATGTTTCTAAATTAGATCAAATAAAGTTTAATGAATTCTATGGCAGGACGGAGGCGAGGATTATGCATATCTTTCCTCACTTTATTTGCATAGCAGTTCAAAGAGAACGTACCACAACAATCATTAAACAAAAGACTACACAACCCATGAACCATTAGGGGGTAGTCTCCAAGGCAACTATAGTCCAATCATATCACAGTCCATCGTATCTAATATCGTGACGTCCCTTCCGCTTCCTCTTTCTTCACTGCTCGTCAGTTAAGTGCATTCCTTACATTCTTGGCTTAATCTGACGTTGTTGCTGTTTGTATAGCGGTTTCTTGTGCACGTTATTAGCATTATTGCCTTGGTATTGTTTCATATTCCCTGCGCAGCAGGCTCTTGCCCGAGCGCGTTCTCCCCCTCGCAGTTTCTCCCGCTGTGTGCTCTGCGCGCGGTGAGATCCTGTCAGGCGCGTCTGGTCCGAGCGAGGCAGCTCCGTCGAGCGCTCCCGCTGGTCTTTATGCGCGTTTGGGAATCCGGTCACTCCTTTACTGTCCGCTTGATTCCCGACCAACCCTCGCCTAATTTTGACATTGCTACGCGGTGATTTCCCCACACGGCCATGTTAGTGACCAGCGCCACCTGGTGGTGGTAATTGGTATTGCGCCTGTCTATTCTTATAACAGCTTCGGGGAAAGCCCAGCTGTTGGAGCACCGGCGAGGGGGCTGTCTTAAGGATTTTAAGGGCATTTGTTCTGTGCTCACACCCTCTGCTATCATGTCTTCTCCAGAAGACCATTTTTACTCCTCCTACCAGGAAGTGGAGGAGGAATGGCCCCCAACTTCTCCCTCCAGCAGTGGACCAAGCCCTCTCTCTGGCTATTTCTAGGGCGCTGGCTCCTCTTAGGGATCAGGTTGATAAGCTGGCGAAAAGCATCCCTAGGGTGTTCAGTGACCCAGATCTGGTGGTGGCGGGTCCAAGTAGCTCCCAGATGGGGAATAAAAGGGCCGTTAAGCATAACTCGGGGCACTTGGAAGGATTTGATAAACTTACGGAGACCTTCCTCAAGAGTGCGCGAACACTAAAACATGCACCCTGCCGGGAGGAGGGGCCCGGAGAAAATTGCGACACTGTCACCACTATTGTAGACCCCGACGGCGGGTTTCTCTTAGCGGGAGAGGGTGTATCGGAGGACGATTTCTCCTCCGATGAGGATAAGGACTCGGGGCGTCCCTGGCGTCGAGTCCCACTCCTCTCAGTCCCCGGTTGGGGACACGGGTCCACTCGGACATGTTCGAGCCTACCCAAATTTACCATCCTAGGTCGGCAGAGTGGACACCTGACGCCAAAGTGGCAGAGTATGTGGTGGGGAAAATCCATCAACTCCTTGAAAGGGAGGTCAGGAATAGGATGAGGGGAGAATGCCCCAGGCCCTCACTGAAGGGGAAGGTGGCACACACGCCTGAAATTGATGAGAAACTATGTACCTTTTTCTCCAAGTATATGAGGGATCCCAAGAAAGGAATTGATAGGTCTTGGACGTGGTAGGGCCCTTGACCCAAATTATTCAATTGACGGAGCGTTCCAAAGAGTCAGGATCCCCTTTGTCCACGGATAGTGGCTGGTTGGGCGCACTACCCTAAACCCTAAAACACTACCCCCTCCACTACCCAAACACCACTGCACTACCCTAAACCCTAAAACACTACCCCCAGCACGACACCCTACACTACCCAAACATAACTGCACTACCCTAAACCCTAAAACACTACCCCCAGCATGACTCCCTACACTACCCAAACACCACTGCACTACCCTAAACCCTAAAACACTACCCCCAGCATGACTCCCTACACTACCCAAACACCACTGCACTACACTAAACCCTAAATATACCCCCAGCATGACCTCCCACACTACACAAACACCACTGCACTACCCTAAACCCTAAAACACTACCCCCAGCACGACACCCTACACTACCCAAACATAACTGCACTACCCTAAACCCTAAAACACTACCCCCAGCATGACTCCCTACACTACCCAAACACCACTGCACTACCCTAAACCCTAAAACACTACCCCCAGCATGACTCCCTACACTACCCAAACACCACTGCACTACACTAAACCCTAAATATACCCCCAGCATGACCTCCCACACTACACAAACACCACTGCATTACCCTAAACCACTACCCCCTACACGACCCAAACACCACTGCACTACCCTATACCCTAAAACACGACACCCTACACTACACAAACACGACTGCACTACCCCCAGCACAACCCCCTACACTTCCCAAACACCACTGCACTACCCTAAACCCTAAAACACTACCCCCAGCACGACTCCCTACACTACCCAAACACCACTGCACTACCCTAAACCCTAAAACACTACCCCAGCACGACCCCCTACACTACCCATACACCACTGCACTACCCTAAAACACTACCCCCAGCACGACGGCCTACACTACTGCACTACCCTAAACCCTAAAACACTACCCCCAGCATGACCCCCTACACTACCCAAACACCACTGCACTACCCTAAACCCTAAAACACTACCCCCAGCATGACCCCCTACACCACCCAAACACCACTGCACTACCCTAAACCCTAGAAAAGAAACCCCCACCCCATGCCCAATCCCCCTTACCTCTCTCCTCATGGTTCCTCTCTCCTCGTGGTTCCTGCTTCACCTCTGAGGGGCGGTGCACGTCGTTGTGAGGAAACGGAACAGCCTCGGTTTCCTTACAACATGGATCGTCTACATGTTTTTTAGAACGCATGGTCATTTACCATACATACCTTTACAACAAAATTCATTGTAAAGGCATGCGTGGTAAATGACCATGCATTCTAAAAAAATGCGTAGTAATGACTTCGTGAGGTACAATGCATGCGTGGTAATGCATGCGTTGTAATGGTATCGCAAAGTAAAAAAGTCGTTGTAACGGCTGTTTACAGATCGAAGCTGGCCCCTGTTCTTCAGTGAGAAGTTTATTTGATTAATTAGGAGGAAGGAATGTGCATTCCCGGCTGTTGTATTGTGAAAGTGTCCGCGTGGCCTGGTTTCACTTCCGGTGAGAGAGTGGAAGAGTCTGTTTGGATCTAAAGGAGTTCTGTTGTTGGACGGGGCCGGCGCGACATGTCATCAGAAAACATAGCTAATGGAAAGCGTCCTCCCTGAAGTGTGGAGCAGTGCCATGAGAGGTCAACGAGTGTGCGTCCCACCGCAGTATGACCGTACCGCGTGACCCATGTGCCGCCTCCAGGGTACGGGAGGCAGAAGCGGCATCGCAGGTCCTCTTGAAGACCGTTGTAGCACTAATTCTACATTTTGGTACTAGGGCATTTTAACTTCGTTGTTCCTGCCAGATACAAAGAGAAGATCCTGTGTTATTCAGTGCCCTGGCTACCTTTTTTGTAGGTTGTGGTGCTTGTTACTTCGCTGCCCCGCCGGTGCACACGACTGGGCACCCCACCTCGTGTGCCATCTGCAGGGCCTCTGCCCTCGGATCACTGGTTTCGGTTTCTGGAGGGGCAACATAAACAGTTGCTCCCAAAGGACTAGCCTGAACACTTAGGTGAATATCCCCTGCACCAGCATTCCACGGAAATTCTTTCCTAGCTCTCCCACGTCAACGAGCACGGCTCCGCTTGCGACACCGTATGACGTCATCAGAGCCATAAGAGGACCTAGTCGGCGTGCTGACGTCAGTTCCACCCATTTTTTCCATGCCACCGAGGCAAACAGGGGACCGAGACATTTTCACATGTATACATAGTATAATAAATAAATATATATTCACTGAAAAAACCATAGGTTTCAGGCACGTTATAGTTAGAAATTAGCATTTAAAAAACCATAGGTTTCAGGCACGTTATAGTTAGAAATTAGCATTTAAAAAACCTTAGAAATTCACTGAAAAAACCATAGGTTTCAGGGGCGTTATAGTTAGTTGGACACTTCACTCCTACAAAACCATAGAAATTCCCCCGTTATAGTTAGTTCAGCTAACTATAACTTGCGCGCCCGCAATGCACTGCTGATGACGTCACATATTACATCACTCATGACATGGTCAGTGACATCACTCATGACATCTCAAATGACATCACTGATGACATCATCCAGTGAATGTGTGTTTTTCTGAAAATTAAATATGTTTTATATGTATATCTCAAGGTCGATGGAAGAATAAATGGGTATATAAGTGTCTAAATGGATGATTTTTTTGTAAAATTGATTGTATAACTGACTAAGTATCTTAGTGAATACATGGGTCAGTGAGTAATGTTTAAATCTGAAAATATCTGTATCAGTCTCACTTTGTGTATAAGTGGCTGCATGGGTTGGTGAGTAGCTACATGAGTGTCTATATGGGTTATTAGTTGGTTTTTTGAGTATCAGTATGAGTGTGTGTATGGTTCGGTGGGGGGGTATTACTTAGTGCATAGATGCATGAATGAGTGACTCACTGTTTGTATGTGTTGAAGACAGCATGTGTGCAGGACTGTATAGGTGGATGAGTATGGGTGTGTTAGTGAGTGAATGACTGTCAATAGTGTCTTTATGAGTAACTACATATGTTTTAAACTAGTATATGCGAGTATTGGTGTATATAAGTGAGTATATGTGAGAGTGAGAGATTGGAAGAGTTCCTGTACAAATAAGTAGGTGTTTCTATAAGTGATTGTTTAAGAGAGTAAGTATGTGTAAGTTTCTGTAGAAGTGTGGTAGTGTGTGTATAACTGTATATGCAAGTAAATGGATGTTTGATACTTTGTTTGCATGTGTGACTATGTATGTGAGTAACTATGGATGAGTGGCGGTGTGTAACAGGATGTATAGGTGTATGAGTACATATGATGAGTGAGTACATGTAGGAGTGACTGTATAGGGACTGTTGGTGAATGAGTGGATGTGTGTGTAGCTCTTGGAATTACTGAATAGGTGTGTTGTAACTGGTATTGGTATGTCCATTGTTTTGAAAATGTTAGTTTGTATTTTTGAGTGTGTGTATCAAAGGTTATATTAGGGTGAGAGGAGGTCTGCCACTATCACAAGGATGATGTCATGAGTGATGTCACTGACCATGTCATGAGTGATGTAATATGTGACGTCATCAGCAGTGCATTGCGGGCGCGCGAGTTATAGTTAGCTGAACTAACTATAACGGGGGAATTTCTATGGTTTTGTACGAGTGAAATGTCCAACTAACTATAAAGCTCCTGAAACCTATGGTTTTTTCAGTGAATTTCTAAGGTTTTTTAAATGCTAATTTCTAACTATAACGTGCCTGAAACCTATGGTTTTTTCAGTGAATATATATATATATACATATATATACACACACACACACACATATATATATGTATATATATATATCCTGCCCAAGTCCCAACTTCACCCAGAAAAAGGGTGTACGCACACGAGGATTCACATAATGGCTGATTTAATGTGAGAGGTCACGCCGGACCCGGCAGCAAAACAAAGAGACGTGTTATGGCTGCGAACAGCCTTTCTCAATCATTGAATCGCCATCTTAAAAACAGCTTTCAAAACCTCCACATATCATAGACATAAAATTGATACTCCCTCTGATCACAAACCCATTGTTGAGCAAAAGTAAATAATCACATTTAGTTTTTCCGTGCACGCTCAGCTGGTTAAGCACTGAACAAAATTTATACAATTCAAGACCTTAATGACCCTTATTCATTATTTGTTCCATTAGCGCTATTCGGAACCAAATATTTAAACCATTTATCTACCCATGAGAGTGACTGCATGTATGAGAGTGACTGCATGTATGGGTGAATGAGTGGATGTGTGTGTAGACCTAGGAATCAGTGAGTGGGTATGTAGTAACTGGTATTGGTGTGTCTATGGTTTTGAAAATGCTATTCTGTATTTTAGAGTGGGTGTATCAAAGGTTATATTAGGGTGTGAGGAGGTACATAAGATTATCACGTGGATGATGTAATCAGTGATGTAATTTGAGATGTCATCAGTGATATCACTGACCATGTCATGAATGATGTAATATGTGACGTCATCAGCAGTGCATTGCGGGGCACGAGTTATAGTTGGCTCAACAAACTATAACGGCTGAATTTCTCTGGTTTTGTACGAGTGAAATGTCAAACTAACTATAACGTCCCTGAAATCTGTGTTTTTTTCAGTGAATATATATATATATATATATATATATATATATATATTTTGTATATGCTCCTGGGTCCCCGCACATGGGCGGGACTATTCAGTGCTTATGACTATTGAGGAGTATCCCTTGGAAGAGAACAATGGCTCCTGTACTTTTGAAAGTTCGAGGAAGTTGCTTCAACAGAAGCTGGTGCAAGAAAAAAGGCCCATGGCTGGTTCTATAAGACCTGGAACTAGGGTATGCGGAGGCCGTGTGATTGATTATCATGCAACATCTCAATAACAGATTGTGGAAGTTACTGCTGGAAGGAAGGAAAATGCTACTTACCCAGTATGCATCTGTTCTTGGCATGTAGAGCTGTAGTGTCACATGCTGTGCATAGATCGCCATCTAGTGTTGGGTCCAGATGTTTACACTTTGTTTTCCTTCGAAGAAGTCTTTCCAGTCACGAGGTAGGTGACTCCTCCTTTCGGTGATAGTGCGCATGGGCATCAACTCCATCTTCACATTGTTTTCCCACAGAGGGCGAGAATGGAGTAGTAGTAAAGAATAGAGATGTCCATGCGTATGTATGTATAGTAAAGAGAGAACCACAGCAGCTACAGGTACCCGGGGAGGTGGGTGGGCGCATGTGACTACAGCTCTACATGCCAAGAACAGAAGCATACTGGGTAAGTAGCATTTTCCGTTCAAGGCATGTGAGCTGTAGATCACATGCTGTGCATAGACTATACAGCAGTATCCTCCGAAAGCGGTGGCTATCCTGTAGCTGTTGGAGTGGTCTGAAACAGTGTTTTAAGTACTGCACATTAGCTTGTTGTCTTGCTAACACAGCTACACAATAGTGCTTTGTGAATGTGTGCGGCGTAGACCATGTTGCAGCTTTGCAAATGTCAGGAAACATCCCCATAGCTAAGAAAGCCATAGTGGACCCTAGCTTGCGAGTGGAATGTGCTCTAGGGGCTACAGTTAAAGTCCTTTTCGCTTTTGCGTAGCAAATTTGAACACATTTAACAATCCACCTTGCAAAACCAGATTTAGAGATAGGATTGCCCTTGTGCGGTGATGCAAAAGCAACAAAGAGTTGTTTTGTATTACATTGAAAGAACAAAATCATTTCGTAAGACCAGAGTGCTCTTCTGACATCTAAGGTGTGTAGAGCTCGTTCTGCCACAGAATCAGGTTGAGGGAAGAATACAGGTAATTCTACCGACTGATTTATGCGAAATGCAGATACTACCTTAGATAAAAACTTGGGATTGGTACGAAGAACTACTTTATCTTTGTGTATTTGGGGGAAAAAGGTTCTTCTATGGTTAGTGCCTGTAGTTCACCCACTCTCCTCAATGAAGTGATCGCAATGAGGAAAGCAGTTTTCCAAGAGAGGAACTGTGGTTCATATTTGTGCATGGGTTCAAAGGGCAGGCCCATTAACCTTCTGAGGACTATGTTAAGATTCCACACTGGGGCAGGTGGGAGTCTTGGTGGTATGACTCGTTTTAGTCCTTGCATAAAAGCTTTAATTACAGGCACTCTAAAGAGTGATAAATGTTGTCTATTCTGAAGATACGCAGAAATTGCAGCGAGATGCACTCTGATGGAGGTATAAGCCAATGCTGACTGCTGCAAGTGTAACAGATATTGTTTTGTATGGAAGCATCAAGAGGGTTATGATCGTTATTGCAATAAATAACAAAACGCTTCCATTTAGCTGCGTAACAGACTCTTGTGGTAGGCCTTCTGCCTCCCTAATGATGTTCATACAGTCTGGTGGAAGATTCAGATAACCAAACTATGACTTCAGGAGCCAGATCGCGAGGTTCAGTTGTTTGGGATCTGGGTGTTTGATTTCTCCATGGCTCTGTGTGAGGAGATTGGAGGTTAAATGCAATTTTTGATGCAGGACCGGAGAGAGCTCCATCAGGGTTGGGAACCAAGGTGGACATGCCCATGTAGGAGCTACTAGGATTAATGTGAGATGTTTGTCTGAGCTTCCGAACCACTAATGGAATGAGTGGGAGAGGCAGAAAAGCGTAGGCAAATATCCCTGACCAGTTCATCCATAGTGCATTGCCCTTCGATAACGGGTGTGGGTACCTGGAGGCGAAGCTTTGGCATTGTGTTTTGGTGTGTGACAAACAGGTCTATCTGAGGAACTCCCCAAGCTTGGAAGTATGGGAGGAGAACTTGAGGGTGAAGTTCCCATACGTGTATTTAGTGCCTCTGCCTGCTGAGGAGGTCCGCAATCTGGTTGTTCACTCCTGGGAGGTGTTCCGCTAGGAGATAGATTTTGTGGTGAATAGCCCACCTCCAGATGTCTTGGGCTAAGTGGGACAGTTGGAGAGTGTGTCCCCCCCGTTTTTGTATGTAATACATAGCTGTCATGTTGTCGGTACGAACCAAGACAGCTTTGCCAGCTAGGTGGGTCTGAAAAGCCTTGAGATAGAAATATTGCCATCAGCTCTAAATGGTTGATGTGGAGCAACTTTTGCTGTTGGCTCCACAGGCCTTGTACTGTGTGTTGCTGAAGATGAGCTCCCCAGCCAGTTAGGGATGCGTCCGCTGTTAGTACTATCTGTGGAACCGGGTCTATAAAGGGCCGTCCTTTTGATAAATTTTGTGTTCTCCACCACTGCAGAGCGCGGAGTACGGCCGCTTACTAACACTAGATCGGTTAAAAGACCATGTGACTGGTTCCACTGACTGGCTAAGCATTCCTGAAGCGGATGCATGTGCAGCCTGGCACAGGGGACGATCATGATGCAAGATGCCATCATCCCCAGCAGTTGCATATAAACCCGAGCTGGAAGTGATTGATTGGGTTGAAACTGGAGAACTAAAGCCTGAACGTTGCAAATTCTGGCTGCATTGGGCAACGCCAGAGCCTTTTGAGTATCTAAAGTGGCTCCTAGATAGTTCTGAGTATTGGCTGGCTGAAGATGTGATTTTAGCACATTGACTGTGAACCCTAGTTGATGCAGTAGCTGAATGGTTATGGAAGTATGCTTGAGACCTTGTTGGTACGTGTTGGCTTTAATGAGCCAGTCGTCCAAGTATGGGAAGACATGGATGCTTTGCCTTCTCAGATGATCAGCTACTACCGCCAGACACTTTGTGAAGACTCTGGGGGCAGTGGTGACTCCGAATGGAAGTACCTTGAATTGGTAATGTTGACCCACTATGACAAACCTGAGAAATTTGCGATGAGCAGGGTGGATTGGAATATGAAAGTAGGCGTTTTTTAAGTCTAGAGTAGACAAAGTCGCCCTTTTGCAAAAGAGGTAGTACATGTTGACGTGTTACCATGTGGAAATGGTCTGACTATGTAAAAATTTTGTTCCCCGAGATCTAATATTGGTCTGAGAGAACCATCCTTTTTGGGTATTAGGAAGTAAAAGGAGTACACGCCCGACCCTTGGTGTTGTAGCGGTACAGGTTCTATAGCTCCTTTTAGAAGTAGAGACTATATCTCTTGTTTGAGGTGTAGGTGATCCTGTGAAAGTTTGTGCCCCTTTGGAGGAATATTTGGAGGAGTGTTGATGAACTCCAGGCAGTAACCAGAACAGATAACCTGTAGAACCCACTTGTCTGTTATTGACTGCCAAGCTGGTAAGAAATCTGAGTCTTCCCAGTGTTAAATGGTCAGGAGGAAGTATAGGTAAGTCACCATTTTGTATTGGAGGGGGGGGGAGGAGCGTGTGTTTGAACCTCTACTGCGGCTTCATCTGTAACCCCCCCCCAGCCCCCCCCCGGAAGTAATTTTTTTAGAGCCAGAGGGTTGGTTATTGCCCTTGTAGGTGGATATAGTCTCTGAGGAAGTATTTTTAGACCCTGCTTGATAGAATGCGCACCGAAAGGAACCACAGCCTTGTGTTGACTGAAGGGCTCCCATGGATCTGGCCACTTCAGTGTCTTTCTTCTTCTTTTCCAGTGAAGAATACACCACTGGGACAAAGAGGTGTTCCTTATCAAAGGGTGTATTTAATATGAAAGTCTGGACCTTAGGTTTGAACCCAGATGTACAAGTTACTTACCTTCGGTAACGATGCACAAGTTACTAACTTGTGTAACGATATATCTGTAAGAGACAGTAGTTAGTGACAGATTCCTTACCTTAGAATATCCCCAGGCGTCCGGCTGGATCCGGAATGTTTTTGCGTAGCAGTACCCTTGCGCGTCGGTAGGCGGCATCGTGCGGCTCCGCGTCCGTCGTCGGCATCGCCGGGATGACGTCGCGGGCAGCACTTAGGCGCCGCCCCTGCGCGCTGACGTCAGTTCTGTACACGACTTTCCACGCCAGGAACGCAGAGCCATGCAAGAAGCTGACACAGGTGTCTGAAAAATACTAGGGCCCTGAAAGGGATGTCCTTAACCCTAGAAATCAGTTCGCAGAACGGGGAGGATGGGTGGGGCGGTAGGAATCTGTCACTAACTACTGTCTCTTACAGATATATCGTTACACAAGTTAGTAACTTGTGCATCTGAAAGAGACACGTTAGTGACAGATTCCTTACCTTAGAATAGATACCCCAGCAATACCAACCCCGGTGGTGGGTCTGCGAACAAAGATCAGACAAGGAAGTCCTGGAGGACAGAACGGCCAAAGAAGCCGTCCCTCCGGACCTGACTGTCAAGGCAGTAATGCTTAGTAAACGTGTGCAGCGAGGCCCACGTAGCTGCCTGACAGATAACCGGCAGCGGAACACCGCGGCCCAAGGCCGTGGTAGCAGCCGTTGCCCTGGTGGAATGGGCATGCAGCCCAACAGGAGGCTCCTTCTTGGCCAAAGAATAGCAGGTCTTGATGCACAAGGTAACCCAGCGGGAGATGGTCCTCTTGTGCACCGCCCGACCTTTTTGGCGCCCACGTAGCCAACAAAGAGCTGGTCATCCACCCGGAAGTGTTTTGTGCGGTCGATATAGAAGGAGAGCGCACGTTTTGGGTCCAGACGGTGGAGCCTCTCTTCCTCTCTGGAAGGAGGCGGAAAGAAGGTGGGCAAAGTGATGGTCTGCCCAATGTGGAAAGCAGTAACCACCTTTGGCAAGAAGGACGGACGCGTCCGAAGAACAACCTTGTCTGGATGAACAGACAGAAAGGGAGGTTTGCAAGATAGAGCCTGGAGCTCACTCACCCGCCGAGCGGAGGTGATGGCCACCAGAAAGGCTGTCTTCAGAGTCAGAAGACGAAGAGGACAGTTATGCAGAGGCTCAAAGGGAGCGCACATTAAAAAGGTAAGAACCAAGTTCAAGTCCCACTGAGGCATTACAAACGGAACAGGAGGGAAGAGGTGAGTAATGCCTTTTAAGAACCTGTTAACAGGGGACTTGAAAAGGGAGGGCTGATCAGGGAGCCTGAGGAAGGCCGAGATAGCACAAAGATAACCCTTGATGGTACCCAGGGCAGAACCCTGTTGGGCCAGAGAGAGAAGGAACAGAAGGACCTCAGAAAGAGGGGCAGAAAGGGGATCCACAGCCTTTGCTGTGCACCATGCCACAAATTTGTTCCACCTGCAGGCGTATACCACCTTAGTGGAGGGACGCCTGGCTGCCAGAATCACATCACAAACTTCGGGAGGCAAGTCGAAAGGAATCAACTGCCGCCGCTCAATCTCCACGCAAGCAGGTGTAGACTGGACAGGTTCGGGTGGAGGACCGTCCCCTGCTGCTGCGACAGAAGATCCTCCCGAAGAGGCAGACGGATCGGGGGATCTATGCTCATATTGAGTAGCTCGGGATACCAAACTCTTCGAGCCCAGTCCGGAGCCACAAGAATGACTTGGGCCCGGTCGTGCCGAATCTTCTTCAACACTCTGGGTAGAAGTGGTATAGGCGGAAAGGCGTACAACAGACCGCAACTCCACTCGCGACGAAAAGCGTCGCCGAGCGAGTGCCGCCTTGGAAATTCCAACGCGCAGAACTGATGACATTGCGCGTTCTCTTCGGTGGCGAATATATCTAACCAAGGCTCTCCCCACTGTAGAAAGAGTCCTTGCGCCACTTCCGAGTGAAGACGCCATTCGTGATCCATCATGCACCTGCGGCTGAGTTCGTCCGCCCTGGCGTTCAGAGAACCTGCCAGGTGTTGAACCATCAGGAACATGCCCTGATGTTCCAGCCATGTCCAGAGGCGCAGAGCCTCCTGACAAAGGGTCCAAGACCCCACCCCGCCCTGTTTGTTGCAGTACCACATGGCGGTGGTGTTGTCTGTGAACACCTGCACTACCTTCCCTTTGACAGAGGGAAGGAATGCCTTGAGTGCAAGCCGGATCGCCCGGAGCTCCAGAAGGTTGATATGGAGCCGGGACTCCGCCGGAGACCAGAGGCCTCTGATCTCCGCCTCTCCCATGTGACCGCCCCATCCCAGAAGGGACGCGTCCGTCACAACTGTATGCTCTGGCTGGGGAAGGGAGAGGGATCTGCCCATGACCCATTGCCGGTTCGAGAGCCACCACTGCAACTGTTTTGCAGTCCCCTCCGAGATCTGGACGTGATCGGACAGGTTGCCCTGGTGCTGCACCCACTGGAACTTCAGGTCCCACTGCAGAGCCCGCATATGCCATCTGGCATGATTGACCAGCAGGATGCAGGAGGCCATGAGGCCCAGCAGCCTCAGGGTCATCCGTACCGAAACCCAGGATAAAGGCTGAAAGATCGGAATCATAGCCTGAATATCCCGGACTCGCCGTTCGGGAGGATAGGCCCGAAACTGCGTCGTGTCCAGAACTGCTCCGATGAAAAGGAGCTGTGGAGAAGGAATCAGATGCGACTTCGGCACATTGATGGAGAACCCCAGCGAGTGCAGGAGTTCGGCCGTAGTCTGGAGGTGGGAGACGACTGCCTGGGACGAGCCCGCCTTCAGCAGCCAGTCGTCGAGGTAGGGGAAGACTGAAACCCCTGCCCGGCGCAGATGAGCTGCGACCACCGCCATCACTTTCGTGAACACCCGAGGGGCACTTGTAAGGCCAAAGGGGAGCACGGTGAACTGAAAATGCTCGGGGCCTACCGTGAACCGAAGGTAACGCCGGTGGGCCGGCAGGACGGGGATGTGGAAATAGGCGTCCTGCAAGTCCAACGCTACCAACCAGTCTCCAGGGTCGAGGGCAGTCAAGACCTGAGCTAGGGTGAGCATCTTGAACTTCTCCTTCCGGAGGAAGCGATTGACGTTCCGGAGGTCCAAGATAGGACGCATGTCCTCCTTGTCCTTTTTGGGCACCAGAAAGTAGTGGGAGTAGCAACCACGCCCTACTTCTGGGGTCGGAACATGCTCGATGGCCCTCTTGGTCAAGAGGGCCGTGACTTCCTTCTGTAGAAGCACCAAGTGATCCCCTGACATGCGGTGGAATTGAGGTGGCATGGCTGGGGGGGTGGTCTCGAAGGGGAGGGAGTAGCCCCTTCGGACAATGTCCAAGACCCACCTGTCCGAGGTGATGGTGCGCCAGTGGGGAAGGTGATGGCGGACCCTGCCCCCTACTGGCGTGCCGTGCACCTGAAAGGAGGGACTAGGAGGGCTTGGAGGCCGCGGACGGGTTGGAGGTGGTGGCCTGACCCGCACGCTGGTTGCCCGATCCGCCACGGCGGAATCCACGTCCTCGGCCACGCGAAGACGCCTGCTGCGCGGGCCGGTGGCTGGGCTGCTGACGTGAAGGGGCGCCCCTACCGTGGCCACGATAGGGGCGAAAAGCAGAAGGCAGCGGAGGGCGTGTAGCAGAAAGGCCCAGGGACTTGGCAGTAGCCCGTGAGTCCTTAAAGCGCTCCAACGCATGGTCTGCTTTGGACCCAAAAGACCGACTCCATCAAAGGGCATGTCCATGAGAGTATTCTGGACATCCCCTGAAAAACCAGTGGTTCTCAGCCAGGCGTGGCGTCGGAGCGCCACCGTCGTTGCAATCGACCTGCCCAGCGAGTCGGCGGTGTCAAGGCCACAACGGATAGTGTATTTGGCCGCATCCCTTCCTTCCGCAATGGCGCGGGAAAGCAGTGCCTGGACCTCCTCAGGGCACTGGGGCAAAACATCCGCCACCGAATCCCACAGGGAGTGGGTATATCGGACCAAAAGACAAGCGGTGTTAACGGACCGCAAGCCAGCACTGGAGGAAGAAAAACCTTTCTTCCCAAACTGATCCAGGCGTTTGGATTCCCTATCCGGAGGAGCGGTAGGGAAGGCGGTTTGGGAAGCGGAGGCTTGGACAACCAAGCTCTCAGGAGTGGGGTGGACAGAAAGAAACAGGGTGTCGCCCGGAGCGGGGCGATGGCGTCGTGACACGTTCCGATCCACAGGAGCCCCTGTGTTGGGCTTGGACCAGGCGCCCAAAAGAACGTCAGTGAGGGCGTCGTTAAACGGCAGCACAGTCTCCGCAGAGGAGGCTGCCGGCTGAAGCACCTCTGTCAAGATGTTAGGCTTGACCGTCAAAGTAGGGAGCTGGAGACGTAAGGCCCCAGCAGCCCTACGCAACACCGTACCAAGATTGGCCCCCTCCTCCGTAGCCACGGGAGGAGACAGCATGCCAGTGTCAGGGGAAGTATCCAGACCACTGGCCTCCCCTAGACTCTCTGTCCAGTCCTCATCATACTGACAGTTGCGCGTCAGAGGGTCATCAGACCCCTCCCAGTCCTCCTGGTCCTCCTCTGGTTCAAAATAAGGAGGAGGGACATTTGGGACCCAAGGTCCCATCGGAGCCGGCGTCGAGCGACGTCGCTCCGGGTCCATGTCCGGAGCCGGGAGGAACTGGGGGACGACGCCGCCCGGAGCCCAGGGCGGCGTCGAGAACGGCACCGGAGACATCGGCGCCGGCGGAGGTGTCGTGAGGTCGACCGGCGTCGATGGGGGTTGTGGAGCCGGGATCGAGGCCGGGGCCGAAGCCGGGATCGAGGCTGGAGGCACGGGCGACGCCGGGGCCGCCGGCGACGCCGGAGCAACCCCATCAGGGCCCGCGGGGCCCGAAGGCGCACCGGAGGGGCCTGACGGCCCGAAGAGGCGGGCCATGGCCGACAGGAACTCCTGTACCTTGGCCGGATCCGCCCCCGAACCCGGGAAGGGCGGGTATGGCGGGGGCGACTCCACAGGCAAGTCCGGGGCCGCGGGGGCGGGGACGGTGCCGGGAGGGGCCGCAGCCGAGTCGCGAGACCGGCGAGGCGAAGTCCGAGAGCGACGATGCTTCTTGGACTTCTTGTGCTTAGACTTACCGGACGAAGAAGACTTCGACGCCGACGACCGGTGTGCACTCCGCGAGCGACCCCTGGACCTCTCACGCGACCGGGGCCTCCGTGGAGCCGAATGCCGGGCCTCGAGGAGCTTTCGAGACCGCTCTCGCAAAGCTTTCGGGTTGAGGGCCTGGCATTCGGGACAAGACTCGGTGTCGTGGCCTCGGCAGAAGAGACACTCCCAATGCGGGTCGGTGACGGACATCATCCGCGCACAGGCGCCGCATCGCTTGAAGCCGGGCATCCCTACGACACCTTTAAGTTTGGAAAAAACAGTGAAAAAATCACCAAAAAGTATGGTCAAAAATTGACCAGGGCACTGCTCTTCCCGGATCTGCGCTTGCTGGCGCGGAAAAGAAGAACTGACGTCAGCGCGCAGGGGCGGCGCCTAAGTGCTGCCCGCGACGTCATCCCGGCGATCACGACGCCGACGACGGACGCGGAGCCACACGACGCCGCCTACCGACGCGCAAGGGTACTGCTACGCAAAACTTTCCGGATCCAGCCTGACGCCTGGGGATATTCTAAGGTAAGGAATCTGTCACTAACGTGTCTCTTTCAGATATATCTAAGAAACATAGGTTAGTTATAGATTCCTTACCTTAGAATTTCCCCCAGGCGTCAGACTGGATCCGGAAAGTTGTCAGCAGTACCCCTGCGTGTCGGTAGGTAGCGTCAGTCGACTCCGCGTTCGTTTTCACCAAAATGACGTTGCGGTAGCCACATAGACGCCGCCATGCGCTGACATCAGTTCTGTACGCAACTTTTCACGCCAGAAGCGCAGAGCCATGCAAGACACTTACCACTGGTGCACAAAACTAGGGCCCTGAAAGGAGGTCCTTAACCCTAGAAGTCAGTTCGCAGAACGGGGAGGATAGGGGGGGGTAAGGAATCTATAACTAACCTATGTTTCTTACAGATACATCGTTACCGAAGGTAAGTAACTTGTTCATCTGAAAGAAACAGTTTATAGATTCCTTAGAATAGATATACCAGCAATACCAACCGCGGAGGTGGGTCTGCAAACCAAGTTCACACCAGAAAGTCCTGGCAAACAGAACGGCCAAAGAAGCAGTCTCTCCGGACTTGGCTGTCCAGGCAGTAGTGTTTGGTGAATGTGTGCAGCGATGCCCACGTAGCTGCCTGGCAGATGTCATTAAGGGGAAACTCCCCATCCCAAAGCAGTGGTGGCTGCCGTTGCCCTGGTGGAATGTGGCGCGCAGTCCCACTGGAGGCTCCTTCTATGCCAAAGAATAGCAAGCTTTGATGCACAGAACGACCCACCTGGATATGGTCCGTTTGTGCACGGCCCGACCTTTCTTAGCACCCACGTAACCAACAAAGAGCTGGTCTTCCACCCAGAATTGCTTTGTGTGATCCAGGTAGAAGGAAAGCGCACGTTTGGGATCCAGACGGTGGCGCCTCTCTTCCTCTTTTGAAGGATGCGGAAAGAAGGTGGGCAAAGTGATGGTTTGGCCAATGTGGAAAGAAGTAACCACCTTGGGAAGAAAGGAAGGTCTAGTTCTAAGGATGACCTTGTCCGGATGGAGACAGAAGGAAGGCTTGGAAGAAGGAAGGCTTGGAAGAAGGAAGGCTTGGAAGAAGGAAGGCTTGTAGCTCACTCAACCTGCGTGCAGAGGTGATGGCCACCAGAAAGGCAGTTTTCAAAGTAAGAAGCCTGAGAGGATAGTTACATAGCAGCTCAAAGGGAGCACACAAGATAGGTAAGCACCAAGTCCCACTGGGGCATTACGAAGGGAACAGGAGGAAAAAGAGGAGTAATGCCCTTAAGGAATGTATTTACAACAGGGAACTTGAAAAGAGAAGGCTGATCAGGAAGCCTAAGGAAGGCTGAAATGGCCGAGAGGTAGGCCTTTAGAGTGCCCAGAGCAGAGCCCTGCTGGGCCAAAGAAAGGAGGAACAAGAGAACCTCAGAAAGAGGGACGGAAAGGGGATCCACAGCCTTTGCTGGGCAGCATGCCACAAATTTGTTTCATCTGCAGGCGTATACAGTCTTAGTGGAGAGACGCCTGGCTGCCAAGATAACATCGCAGACTTCGGGAGGCAGGTCAAACGACGTCAACTGCCACAGCTCAATCTTCACACAAGGAGGTGGAGGCTGGACAAGTTCAGGTGGAGGACCGTCCCCTGCTGCTGCGACAGAAGATCCTCCCGAAGATGCAGTTGGATCGGAGGATCGATGGCCATGTTGAGCAGCTCGGGATACCAGACTCTTCGTGCCCAATCCGGAGCCACAAGAATGACTTGGGCCCAGTCGCGCTTGATCTTCTTCAGTACTCTGGGCAGAAGTGGTATAGGCGGAAAGGCGTATAGAAGACCGCAACTCTACTCTGGACGAAAAGCATTGCCAAGCGATTGCCGCCTTGGAAATTCCAATGCGCAGAACTGTTGACATTGCGCGTTCTCTTCGGTGGCGAATAGATCTAACCAAAGCTCTCCCCCCTGCTGAAAGACCTTACACCACCTCAGAGTGAAGACGCCATTCGTGATCCATCATGCACCTGCAGCTAAGTTTGTCCGCCCCGGCATTCAGAGAACCTGCCAGGTGTTGAACCACCAGGGATATGCCCTGATGTTCCAGCCATGTCCAGAGGCGGAGGGCCTCCTGACATAGGGTCCACGACCTCACCCCATCTTGTTTGTTGCAGTACCACATGGCAGTGATGTTGTCCGTGAATACCTGCACCACTCTTCCCCAGACAGAGGGAAGGAATGCTTTGAGTGCAAGACGAATCGCCCGAAGCTCTAGAAGGTTGATGTGGAGCCCAGACTCCACCGGAGACCAGAGGCCTCTGATCTCCGCCTCCCCCATGTGGCCGCCCCATCCCGCAGTGATTCATCGGTCACCACTGTGAACTCTGGATGAGAATGGGAGAGGGGATCTGCTGTCGACCCAATGCTGGCTCATAAGCCACCACTGCAATTTGTGTGCAGTGCCATCCGAGATCTGGACACAATCGGACAGATTCCCCTGATGTTGTGCCCACTGGAACTCCAGGTCCCACTGCAGAGCCCGCATGTGCCATCTGGCATGGTCCACCAGCAGGAGGCCATCAGACCCAGCAGCCTGAGGGTCATCCTGACCGAAACCCAGGATACAGGCTGAAAGATCGGACTCATAGCCCAAATATCCCGGACTCGCTGTTTGGGAGGATAAACCCGAAACTGCGTCTTGTCCAGAACCGCTCCGATGAAGAGCAGTTTCTGAGAGCGGGTCAGGTGTGACTTCGGCACGTTGATGGAGAACCCCAGCGAATGCAGGAGGTTGGCCGTAGTCTGGAGGTGGGAGGCGACAGCCTGGGGCGAGCCCACCTTCAACAGCCAGTCGTCGAGATAGAGGGAAGACTGGAACCCCTGATCTGCGCAGATTAGCTGCGACCACCGCCATCACTTTCGTGAACACCCGAGGGGCGCTGGTAAGGCCAAAGGGGGGCACGGTAAACTGAAAGTGCTCGTGGCCTACCGTGAACCTCAGGTAACGCCGGTGGGCCGACAGGGATGTGAAAGTAAGCGTCCTGCAAGTCCACACTACCATCCAGTCTCCAGGGTCGAGGGGAGACTAGACCTGAGCGAGCTTCAACATTTTGAACGTCTCCTTCCGGAGGAAGCGGTTGACGTTCCTGAGATCCAAGATAGGACGCAGGCCTTTGTCCTTCTTGGGCGACAAAGTAGTGGAAATAGCAACCACAACCTACTTCTGGGACAGGAACGCGCTCAATGGCTCCCTTGGCCAAGAGTGCCGAAACTTCCACTTGGAGAAGGGCCAGATGATCCTCCGACATGCGATGGTACTGAGGTGGCAGGGAGGGGTAGTCTCGAAGGTGAGGGAGTAGCCCCTTCGGACTATCTGCAAAACCCACTTGTCCAAAGTGATGGTGTGCCAGTGGGGGAAGGTGATGGCGAATCCTGCCGCCCACTGGCGTTTGGTGGCCCTGAAAGGTCAGACTAGGAGGGTTTGGAGGCTGCTGCAAGGAGGAGGGTTTGGAGGCTGCTGCAGAGAGGCCGGTGGTGGACTGGCCCGCCCGCTGGCCCCCAGAACCATGGTGCTGGTTCCCACGTCCACGCAGAGGCTGAACAGCTTGCTCTGGGCAGGACGTGGCGGGGCACCCCTTCCGTAGCCACGAAAGGGGTGAAAGGCAGACTTCGCTAGGCAGGTGGTGGAGGCGCCCAAGGACCTGGCCGTAGCCAGAGAGTCCTTAAAGCGCTCCAGCGCGTTGTCTGCCTTATCGCCGAAAAGGCGTCGGCCATCAAAGGGCATGTCCACAAGAGTGGATTGACATCCCCGGAAAAACCAGGCGTAGCGTCGAAGGGCTACTGATGTGGAAATCGTCCTGCCTAGTGAGTCGGCGGTATCCAGCCCACAGTGGATGGTAAACTTCGCTGCGTCTCTCCCCATAGCAACTGCACGGGAGCGCACGGCGCGGGCCTCCTCCGGGCACTGGGGCAGCACCTATGCTGCTGTATTCCACACAGAGTGGGTGTAACGGCCCAACAGACATGCAGTGTTTACCAACTGCAGTCCCAAGCTGGAGGAAGAAAACATTTTCTTCCCAAGGTGGTCCAGCTTTTTGGATTCCCTATCGGGTGGTGCGTTAGGGAATGCGCCTTTGGAGGTGGAGGCTTGGACCACCAAGCTCTCAGGGGTGGGGTGTTGGGAGAGGAAAGTGGGGTTACCCGGGGCCGGGCGGTGGCATCGGGCAATCATCCTGTCCACAGGAGCCCCTGTGTTGGGCCTTGACCAGGTGCCCAAAAAGATGTCCGTGAGGGCTTCATTAAAACGGCAGCAGGGGCTCCGAAGAGCTCGCTGCTGGTTGAAGGACATCTGTCAGGTTAGTCCTGACTGCCACGTATGTAGCTTGAGGTGGAGAGCCTCGGCCGCCTTACGCAACACCACTGCGTACGACGCTCCCTCCTCCGTAGCCACGGTAGGCGGAGACAACATGCCAAGGTCTGGGGAGGTATCCAGACCACTGGCTTCCCCCAGTTCCTCTCTCCAGTCCGGTTGTTAACCTAACTGATCAGTTAAAGGGTCCCCAGACCCCTCCCCGTCCTCCTCATCCTCCTCCTCCTCTGGCTGCCAATCTGGTCTCAAAGCCAGGGTAGAACAGGGGGCACAAAGGTACCCATCGGCACCGGATCCGGCGATGCCGGTCCGACTCGGTCTACCTCGAGGTGGAGGCCGGTGTAGACGTCGGCTGGGGACACAGCAGACGCCGGTTGCAGGCGGTGCCAGTGGAATCGGCGCCCGGGGAGGCGTAACAAGGTCGACAGGCGCCGATCCGGATCCAGGTCTGGATCCAATAGGACCCTGCAGCGCCGGCGCCAAAGGCCCAGGGCCCCTAGCCGAGTCCGCAGGGCCCAAAGGCACGCTGGCGGAGTCGGGCTCCCCAAAGATGGCGTGCATCGCTTCGTAAAACTGACGAAGCTGGGCAGGGGTTGCTCCCGGTCCCGGGAAGGGGGGGGGGGGAGAAAGAGAACCCAGAGCCGGAAGGGCACCACCCGCATCCCTCGTCGCGTCAGCAGACGGACGGGGAGAAGTCGAAAAGCGACGATGCTTCTTCAACTTCTTCTTGTGCTTAGACTTACCTGACCCAGAGTGCGAAGACAGATGAAGAATGGTGTTGGCTCTGCGCTCGGTCCCTCGACCTCCTACGCGACCGGGACCTCGAGCGACACAGAGCCGACTGCCGGGCCTCGAGTAGCTTTCAGGACCGCTCCCGCAAAGACTTCGGAGCCATAGCCAGGCAGTCGGAGCACGACTTGGGGTCGTGGTCGCGCTCCAGGCAGTATAGGCACACGCGGTGCGGATCGGTCACCGACATCAGTCGGTTACAGGAACCGCAAGCCTTGAAGCCGGGCATCCCTCGTGCACCAGGAGTCGATGGACTCAAAAAACAAAGTCGACAAAAGTCGAGAAAAAGTCAGTCAAAAAGTGACTGGAGGTACCGCTCTCTCCGGAGCTGCGCTTGCTGGCGCGGAAAAGGAAAACTGTCGTCAGACCGCGAGGGCGGCGTCTATGTTGCTACCGCGACGTCATCCCAGCAACCACAACAACGAACGCGGAGTCGACCGCCGCTACCTTCAGACGCGCAGGGGCACTGCTGACCAAAAACTTTGCAGATCCAGTCTGATGCCTGGGGGTAATTCTAAGGTAAGGAATCTATAAGGAAAATGCTACTTAGCCAGTATGCATCTGTTCTTGGCATGTAGAGTCTCATGCTGTGCATAGATCGCCATCTCGTGTTGGGTCCGGATGTTTGCACTTTCTTCGAAGAAGTCTTTTCCAGTCACGAGGTAGGCGACTCCTTTTGGGGATAGTGCACATGGGCATCAACTCCATTGTTAGATTGTTTTCCTGCAGAGGGTGATAATGGAGTTAGTAAGAGTAGTAAAAGGAGATGTCCATGAATGCATGTATCCAAGTAAGATGTTACTGCAACAGGTATAGGTACCCATGGAGGCGGGTGGGCGCATATGACTACAGCTCTACATGCCAAGAACAGATGCATACTGGGTAAGTAGCATTTTCCGTTCGAGGCAAATGAGCTGTAGATCATATGCTGTGCATAGACTACATAGCAGTTATCTCCCAAAGCAGTGGCTAACCTGTATCTGTTGCAGTGGTTTGAAATAGTGTACGTAAAACTGCCTGGCCCACTTTATCTTGTCGTCTTGCTAACACATCTACACAAGTGTTTTGTGAATGTGTGAGGTGTAGACCATGTTGCAGCTCTGCATATGTCATCTATGGGTATATTTCCTAAGAATGCCATAGAAGCCCCCAGTTTGCGTGTAGTGTGCTCTAGGGGGGGGGGGACTGTTAACGTTCGTTTTGCTTTTGCATAGCATATTTGAATGCACTTGACTATCCACCTTGCAATACCCAATTTTGATATGTAAGCGTATGGACGTGTACGCTAAATTGGAACGTTGTAGATGTAACAAATAACATGTTTTGTACGGAAGCGCCAAGCGGGTTGATGTGGTTATTACAGTACATCACAAACCGCTTTCACTTTGCTGCATAGCAGGCTCTTGTGGTAGGACGTCTAGCCTCTGATAATATTCATGCAGTCGGGCAGTAGATTAAGATAGACAAACTCTAAGACTTCAGGAGCCAGATTGAGTTGACTGGGGTCTGGATGTCTTATGTCTCCAGGTGAGGAGACTGGGTGTAAGAAGTAGTTTTTGGTGAGGCACTACTGAGAGTTACAACAGGGTTGTGAACCAGGGTTACGTGCCCATGTGGGAGCAACTAGGATTAGTGTCAGGGACGCTTGTTTGAGTTTCCGAACCACTAATGGAATGACTGGGAGAGGCGGAAAAGCGTAAGCAAATATCCCTGACCAATTCATCCATAGTGCATTGCCTTTGGACAATGGGTGTGGATTCCTGGACGCGAAGTTTGGGCATTTTGGTATGTGGCGAACAGGTCTATGTGAGGGACTCTCCAAGGTTGAAAGTATGGAAGGAGGACCCGAGGGTGGAGTTCCCATTCGTGTATTTGCTCTCTCTGCCTGCTGAGATCTGCAATCTGGTTGTTGACTCCTGGGAGATGTTCTGCTAGGAGAAATGTTGTGGTGAATGGCCCACCTCCAGATGTCTTGGGCCAAGCTGGACAGTTGGAGTGTGTCCCCCCTGTTTTTCTATGTAGTACATGGCTGTCATGTTGTCTGTACGAATTAGGACAGCTTTTCCCTTTAAGTGAGTTTGAAACGCCTTGAGTGCTAGGAACATTGCAAGCAGGTCTAGGTGATTGATGTGAAACAACCTCTGGTGTTGGCTCCACAAGCCTTGCAGTGTGTGCTGTTGTAGATGAGCTCCCCAGCCAGTGAGGGACACGTCCGCTGTCAGTACTATCTGTGGAACCGGGTCTAGGCACGGCCGTCCTTTTGATAATTTGTGTGTTCCACCACTGCAGAGCGATGAGACCGGCCGCTTACCAACACTAGATCGGTTAATAGACCGTTTTCACTGATTGGCTAAGCATTCCTGAAGTGGACGCATGTGCAACCTGGCATGGGGAACGATCATGATGCAGGATGCCATCATCCCCAGCAGTTGCATATAAACCCAAGCTGGAAGTGATTGATTGGGTTGAAACTTGAGAACTAAAGCCTGAATGTTGCGAATTCTGGCTGCGTAGGGAAACGCTAGAGCTTTTTGAGTATCTAAAGTGGCTCCTAGATAGTTCTGAGTCTTGGCTGGTCAAAGATGTGATTTTAGCACGTTGACTGTGAACCCTAGTTGATGTAGTAACTGAATGGTTATGGAAGTATGTTTGAGGCATTGTTGGTACGTGCTGGCCTTGATGAGCCAGTCGTCCAAGTATGGGAAGACATGGATGCTTTGTCTTCTCAGGTGAGCAGCTACTATCGCCACACACTTTGTGAAGACTTTGGGGGCAGTGGTGACTCCAAATCGAAGTACCTTGAACTGGTAATGTTGGCCCGCTAACAAACCTGAGAAATTTGCAATGAGCCGGGTGGATTGGAATATGAAAGTAGGCGTCTTAAGTCTAGAGTAGACAGAAAGTCGCTCTTTTGCAAAAGAGGTAGTACATGTTGAAGTGTTACCATGTGGAAATGGTCTGAATGTACGTAAAAAAAATTAGCTCCCTGAGATCTAATATTGGCCCGAGTGAGCCATCTTTTTTGGGTATTAGAAAGTAAAAGGAGTACACGCCCGACCCTTGTTGATGTAGTGGTACGGGTTCTATAGCTCCCTTTAGAAGTAACGACTGTACCTCTTGTTTGGGGAGGTGTAGGTGATCCTGTTAAAGTTTGTGACTTTGGAGGAATGTTTGGAGTGTTGATGAACTCCAGGCAGTAACCAGAACGGATAATCTCTAGAACCAATTTGTCAGATTTCCTACCAACTTGGCAGTCAATGACAGTCTTCCCCCGACCGGTGTTAAGTGGTCGGGGGGGGGAAGTACAGGTAAGTCACTGCTTTGTATTGGAGGGGGAGGTGAGTGTGTTTGAACCTCTGCCTTTGCCGTGGTTTCCTCTGTAACCCACTCTGAAGTAATTCTTAGAGCCAGAGGGTTGGTTATTACCCTTGTAGGTGGATGTAGTGTCTGAGGAAGCAGTTTTGGACCCTGCTCGATAGAATGAGCGCCGAAAGGAACCACAGCCTTGTGTTGACTGAAGGGCTCCCATGGATTTGGCAAATTTGTGTCCTTTCAATTTCTCAAATGAAGAATCTACCACTGGGCCAAAGAGGTGCTCCTTATCAAAAGGTGTGTTTAGTATGGAGGTTTGGACCTCTGGTTTGAATCCAGATATACGTAGCCAGGCGTGCCTTCTTAAAAGGACACTGGCATTTACCGCTCTCGCAGCTGTCTCTGCAGCATCTAGGGAGCATCTAATTTGATTATTGGAAATCAGTTGACCCTCCCTAACTAGGTCTTGAGCTTTAGCTCTATGCTCTTGTGGTAGAAATTGGAGTAATTGTTCCAATTCGTCCCAGTGTGCACGGTCGTATCAGGCTAGCAATGCTTGTGTGTTAGATATGCGCCAGAAATTTGCTGCCTGAGAGGCCACCCTTTTCCCCGAAGCATCAAGAAGCTTAGATTCTTTGTCTGGGGGCGGAGCATCTCCTGTAGTTTGGGAGTTGGCCCTTTTGCGTGCGTTGGACACCACTGAGTCCAATGGTAATTGTCCCCTTATGTACACTGGGTCGGATGGTGCTGACATTTTTTATCTACCCTAGGGGTAAGGATACGTGCCCTGACAGGATCATTTAATATATCGTCTACATGCCTATTCATCCCTTTGAGCACGGGTACCGTGTGTGATGATTTTTGTGTACTGTTAAAGGGTTTCGAAGAGGAACTCTTCTTCGAGACTCTTTGTGGAGCTGCACCCCATGGTAATTAGCAGCCCTACCCAGCAATTCAATGTAGCCTACACGGTCGTCCGGTGGAGAGGGCTTGGTAGGGTATAAGTCAGGATCATTGCCTGTGGGCGAGTTAGTGTTGTAGTCGTCCCATGGAACTGTAGGTATAGGCTGAATATCATCATCATCCCCATTGTCACCCCCATCATCCTGATTGTCAGTTGTATGTGGTGGTGAATGCTCAGGTGAAGTTGGCACAGGTAGAAACTGAGAAGGGGTGATGGAAGAGGAGGAGAAGGGTTAGTTCCAACAGTTCTCTTCTTCAAAGGAATGTGATATTCCTCTTCTGCATCAGCCCTTTTTAGAGTCACTTTTGTGGGAATATGTCCAGTCTGAGGCTTAATATACAACACCTTCTGTTTCGGGTCCGATTTATCGAGCGGATCGTCGAAACGGTGCTTTTTTGGTGACTTGATGTTTATCGGGCTGTTTCGGCACCGAAGGTTTCGATGCCGACATTTTAGGAGTTGGTGTCTTCGGATCCGAAGTGTGTTTCGGTGCCGAGTAATGTGGCTCTGAGCTGGACTTTGGCTTCGATCCTGAAGTTTCGGCTCTGTGGCCGATTTGGAGTGGGGCTTTTCGGAGCCGGAAGGCTTTTTTGCATGCTTCGGTGCCGAGCCCGAAGGTGGGGCGTCAGAAGCGTGGTCTCTGTGCCGACCGGGGCCAGAGGGCGCAGGTTGGATGTAGGGGCGAGGGAGATTCTGTACTTACAGTACGCTGTTCATGCGGGATGTCTTCATCCTGGTCGGAGCCGTACTCGGAAATGGCGATTGGTTCCTGTTCCTCCTGGGCCCAGATAGCGTCGCTGGCTTCTTCATCCGATTGAGGTCCGAAGAGGTCTGGAATAGAGCCTGTGTGTTGACTCTGCATGCCGCGACATCGAGCCCGACGGACGCAATGCGTCTTCTTGGAGCGATAAGCCTGGAACGCGTCGCAGTCCTGTTCTCTGTGCTCAGGAGACAAGCACAGGTTACACACTCAGTGTGAGTGGGTGCGTGGGTACTTTGCGAGGGCAGAATTTGAAGGGAGTTCGTTCCATCGAATGCGAGTCGAAACGACGTGGGTAGGCCCGACGGCCTACCACGAGCTCTCCGATTCGAAAGAGGGTTTTTATAAGTAAACACGACGCGCAAAGAATGGTATACGCGACCGGAAACAATACTGTTGAGGGTAAGTATTGCGCACCGAGGGAAACCGATGGAACGGTGTCGAACCGGAGCGCAGCGACTAACGTCCAAACCCGATGGCAGAAAAAAACAATCTGAAGATGGAGTCTATGCCCATGCGCACTATGACTGGAAAGACTTCTTCGAAGGAAAACAAAGTGTAAACATCCGGACCCAACACTAGATGGCGATCTATGCACAGCATGTGATCTACAGCTCACATGCCCCGAACATGAGTTTATTCACCCCTCTGATAAGGACCTCTTGAAAGTATTGTCATCTGTCAAATCTACCCTGGAGGGGAATCAGTCGGTGCAGGAGTAAGTCTTCCAGTCCATGATTAAGATAATCAGGGAGAGCATGATCTGGTAAAATCATCCTCACCTACGCCTGAAAAGGAAAGTCTTTAATGCCTAGATCTTGAACAGCAAGACAGTGACTTGTCCTAGCCCCACAGCAAGGTTTAGAATGATGTGATGGGACTTGGACTACCCTGTAGGTACCATAACAGCAGTAGGTCTGGGTCACTGCTCGAGAGAAACTAGCTGGAGCTCTTGGTGAGGATGGGTTGGCAGGAATCGCCGATGGTGGTGGAAGAATAGGAGACGGGGCAAGAAGGTGAATGTGGTTGAGGTGGGAGTCTGGAATCAGCACTAAAGAGAGGCCTAGTTGGAGAGATGGTGCTGGAATAGGAATCAGATTCCGAAGAAAGTTTTTGCACCTTCAATCTTATGAGCCAATCTGCAGTTTTATTAACAGGAGCAGTATGTATTTTGTTCTTTCAAGATTGCTTTTATATAACAGAATAAAGGTCAATTCACAGAGCAGTAGATTGTGAATATTGACATTAAATTATGTAGACAAAGTGATCCTTTGACATCAAATGATTCCTCCTTTTCGATGAGCCAGCACACATGTAGGAGCAGTACCCGACAAAGCCCTACATGTCGCCAGGAATGGTACTGCCTCTCCTCACATCTCCTCTTGAATCTCAATCTGTCAGAGTCCTAAGAGATTAGATGAGGAACATTGATGGAGAAAACACCCTCTCCTTACTCGAGAGACCTTCCAGCACTGCTATAAGAATCTCGGATGTCTTTGGCTCTAATGCCTATGAAGGCAAACCTGGAAGTCTTCCAATGCTTACATCTGTGGTGGCCTGCTTTAGCTATCTTCCTAGCGCAGGAAGGATAGTTTGCAAATGGTTATGGCATTTTCTCAAAGGAAAACTATTTCCTCAGGAAAAGCCATAATAATACTTCAGGCCCTCAAAGATGTTGAGTGAAATCAGTTTAAATAAGGTCTGAAAAGCTTTCCGAGAGAAAAAAAAGCTTGAAAAGGCAGTGATTCATAACCACAACACCAGAAGCTGGAAACAAAAGTGGGGACTGCCACCTACAGGGTATGATGAGATACTGGAGGGCATGGAGCCCCTAAAAGTGTAGTGTCACTTTTCAGCTTAACATTAATGCAGCATATTTGGATACATTTCCCTTATTTCCCCCTCATTAACTTTGAAAAAAAACAAAAAACTTTTCAAACATTTTTTTTTTTTTTTAATGTGCAACTGGGGACATTCCCTTTTTAAATGTCTTTTTTAAAAGCAAATTAATTGAATTAGCAAATACAACCTGCATCATAGCATTTTTAACTGTTCCAAAAAACCCATTCCTGGCAGTCCTGAATTCAGGTGGTGATGTAACAGAAAATTATACTTTGGAAGAAATGCTCCAGAATCCTGCATGTAGGCGGGACTACTCTGTTCAGGAATATCAATGGAGATCCCCCATGAAGGGTAACACCTTGTTTTACGATGTGTGCGCTTTACAATTTATATTCTTTTATCCCAACCCCTTCATTTCTATAAAGAAATGTCACCCCAGTTTACATCTGAGAGCAAGCGCCATATAACTTGGATTTAAGCGGCTAGAAGTCAGAGAGGATCTTAAGAAAGTGAGGTCCTGTCCCATGTGAACAGACCTGCAGAACAAGTTACTTACCTTCGGTAACAATAGATCTGTAAGAAACAGTTAGTTATAGATTACTTACCTTAGTATTACCCCCAGGCGTTAAGACTGAACCTGGAAAGTTTGTGTCAGCAGTACCTCTGCGCGTCGGAAGGTGGCGTCGGTCGGGTTGGCGTCGCGGTAGGTACTTAGACGCCGCCCTCGCGCGCTGACATCCGTTCTGTACACGACTTTCCGCGCCAGAAACGCAGAGCCATGCAAGACACTGACCACTGGTGCACAAAACTAGGACCCTTAAAGGATGTCCTTAACCCTAGAAATCAGTTCGCAGAACGGGGAGGATGGGTGGGGCGGTAAGGAATCTATAACTAATGTTTCTTACAGATATATCGTTACCGAAGGTAAGTAACTTGTTCATCTGAAAGAAACATGTTATAGATTCCTTATCTTAGAATAGATACTCCAGCAATACCAACCCCGGTAGTGGGTCTGCGAACCAAGATCACACCAGAAAATTTTGGAGAACAGGACGGCCAAAGAAGCCGTCTCTCCGGACTTGGCTGTCTAGGCAGTAGTGTTTCGTAAACTTGTGCAGCGATGCCCACGTTAGCTGCCTGACCGATCTCATTCAGAGGAACTCCTCTTCCCAAGCCAGTAGTGGTTGCTGTCGCCCTGATGGAATGGGCGCGTAGCCCCACTGGAGGCTCCTTTTTAGCCAGAGAATAGCATGCTTTTCAACACGACCCATCGAGAAATGGTTCGCTTGTGTACGGCCCAACCTTTCTTGACACCCACTTAGCCAACAGAGTTGGCCATCCACCCGGAACGATTTTGTGCGATCCAGATAGAAAGAAAGCGCACCTTTTGGGTCCAGACTGTGGAGCCTCTCCCTCTTTTGAAGGATGCGGAGGCGGAAAGAAGGTGGGCAAAGTGATAGTCTGCCCGATGTGGAAGGCAGTGACAACCTTGGGCAGGAATGATGGACGAGTCCTAAGGACAACTTTGTCCGGATGTACAGAGAGAAAAGAAGGCTTAGAAGAAAGCGCCTGGAGCTCAATCACTCGTCTGGCAAATGTGATGGCCACCAGGAACGCAGTTTTGAGAGTCAAAAGCCATAAAGGATAGTTGTGAAGCGGCTCGAAGGGAGCACACATTAAATAAGTTAAAACCAGGTTCAAGTCCCACTGAGACATAACGAAGGGAATAGGAGGAAAAAGAGGAGTTATGCCTTTCAAGAAGCGGCTTACAACCGGGGACTTGAAAAGGGAAGGCTGATTTGGAAGCCGAAGGAAGGCAGAGATGGCCGAAAGATAGCCCTTGATAGTGCCCAGAGCAGAGCCCTGCTGGGCTAGAGAAAGAAGAAACAAGAGGACCTCAGAAAGGAGGGGCAGAAAGGGGATCCACAGCCTTTGCTGAGCACAATGCCACTAACTTGTTCCACCGGCAGGCGTATATCGTCTTAGTGGAGGGACGCCTGGCTGCCAAGATTACATCACAGACTTCAGGAGGCGGGTCGAAAGACGTCAACTGCCGCCGCTCAATCTCCACGCAAGGAGGTGGAGGCTGGACAGGTTCGAGTGGAGGACCGTCCCCTGCTGCTGCGACAGAAGATTTCCCCCGAAGAAGCAGTCTGATCGGAAGATCGATGGCCATGTTGAGCAGCTTGGGATACTAGACTCTTCGTGCCCAATCCGGAGCCACAAGAATGACTTGGGCCCGGTCGCGCCTGATCTTCAGCACTCTGGGCAGAAGTGGTAGAGGCGGAAAGGCGTACAACAGACCGCAACTCCACTCGCGACGAAAAGCGTCGCCTAGCGAGTGCCGCCTTGGAAATTCCAACGCGCAGAATTGCTGACATTGCGCGTTCTCTTCGGTGGCGAATAGATCTAACCAAGGCTCTCCCCACTGTTGAAAGAGACCTTGCACCACCACCTCCGAGTGAAGATGCCATTTGTGATCCATCATGCACCTGCGGCTGAATTCGTCCGCCCTGGCGTTCAGGGAACCTGCCAGGTGTTGAACCACCAGGGATATGCCCTGATGTTCCAGCCATGTCCAGAGGCAGAGGGCCTCTTGACATAGGGTCCATGACCCCACACCGCCCTGTTTGTTGCAGTACCACATGGCGGTGGTGTTGTCCGTGAACACCTGCACTACTCTTCCCCGGACAGAGGGAAGGAATGCTTTCAGTGCAAGACGAATCGCCCGGAGCTCCAGAAGGTGATGTGGAGCCCGGACTCCGCCAGAGACCAGAGGCCTCTGATCTCCGCCTCTCCCATGTGCCCGCCCCATCCCAGAAGGGATGCATCCGTCACCACAGTGTGGTCTGGTTGGGGAAGGGAGAGGGATCTGCCATTGACCCAATCCTGGTTCGTGAGCCACCACTGCAGTTGTCGTGCAGTGCCCTCCGAGATCTGGACGCAATCGGACAGATACCCCTGATGCTGCGCCCACTGGAACTTCAGGTCCCACTGCAGAGCCCGAATATGCCACCTGGCATGATCGACCAGCAGGATGCAGGAGGCCATGAGGCCCAGCAGCCAGTCATTCTGACCGAAACCCGGGATAGAGGCTGAAAGATCGGAATCATAGCCTGAATAACCAGGACTCGCTTTTCGGGAGGATAGACCCGAAACCGCGTCGTGTCCAGAACCGCTCCGATGAAGGAGCTTCTGAGAGGGAATCAGGTGTGACTTCGGCACATTGATGGAGAACCCCAGCGAATGCAGGAGGTCGGCCGTAGTCTGCAGGTGGGAAACAACTGCCTGGGGCGAGCCCGCCTTCAACAGCCAGTCGTCGAGATAGGGGAAGACTGAAAGCCCTGATCTGCGCAGATGAGCTGCGACCACCGCCATCACTTTCGTGAACACCAGAGGGGCACTGGTAAGGCCAAAGGGGAGCACGGTAAATTGAAAATGCTCGTGGCCTACCGTGAACCGTAGGTAACGCCCGTGGGCCGGGGATGTGAAAATAAGCGTCCTGCAAGTCCAACGCTACCATCCAGTCTTCCGGGTCGAGGGCAGACAAGACCTGAGCAAGCGTCAACATCTTGAACTTCTCCTTCCTGAGGAAGCGGTTGACATCCCTGAGATCCAAGATAGGACGCAGGCCCTTGTCCTTCTTGGGAACCAGAAAGTAGTGGGAGTAGCAACCACGACCTACTTCTGGGACAGGAACGCTCTTGATGGCTCCCTTGGCCAGGAGAGATGTAACTTCCTGTTGGAGAAGGGCCAGATGATCCTCCGACATGCGGTGGTATCTCGGTGGCATGGCTGGAGGAGTAGTCTTGAAGGGGCGGGAGTAGCCCCTTCGGACTATTTGCAAAACCCACCTGTCAGACGTGATGGCAAATCCTGCAGCCCACTGGCATTTGATGGGCCTGAACGTTTGGACCAGGAGGGTTTGGAGGCTGCTGTGGAGGGGGGTTGGTGGACTGGCCCACCCGCTGGCCCCCGGAACCATGACGGTTGTTCCCACGTCCCCGGCCGCGCGAAGGTTGGGTAACTTGCTGCGGCCTGTGGCTCTGGGCGGGACGTAGCGGGGCACCCCTTCCGTAGCTATGAAAGGGACGAAAAGCAGACTGCGCAGGGCAGGTGGAGAGGCCCAAGGACTTGGCCGTAGCCCGCGAGTCCTTGAAACGCTCTAGAGCGTTGCCTTTTTGGCGACAAAGCAGACATGTCCATCAAGGTGTTCTGGACATCCCCTGAAAAACCAGTCGACCTCATCCAGGCGTAGCGACGAAGTGCTACAGACGTTGAAATGGTCCTGCCCAGAGAGTCAGCGGTGTCCAGCCCACTACGTATGGCAAACTTCGCTGCATCCCTCCTGGCGGCAACAGCCTGTGAGAGCACTGCCCGGGCCTCCTCTGGACACTGAGGCAGCACCTGCGCCACCGTATCCCACACCGAGTGGGAATAACGGCCCAAGAGACATGTTGTGTTTACCGACCGCAGTCCTAAGCTGGTGGAAGAGAAAATTTTCTTTCCAAGATTGTCCAGCTTCTTGGATTCCCTTTCCGGTGGAGCGCTAGGGAATGCGCTTTTGGAAGTGGAGGCTTGGACTACCAAGCTCTCCAGGGTGGGGTGTTGGAAGAGGAAAGTGGGGTCGCCCGGAGCCAGGCGTCAGACAATCATCCTGTCCACTGGAGCCCCCGTGACCAAAAGGACGTCGGTGAGGGCCTCATTGAACGGCAGCAAGGGCGCCGAAGAGCTTGCAGCAGGTTGAAGCACCTCTGTCAGGAGGTTAGTCCTGACCGCCACCGTAGGAAGCTCAAGGTTGAGAGCCTCGGCCGCCCTATGCAACACCACTGCGTATGACGCTCCCCCTCCTCCGTAGCCACGGTTCACTGTCCAACTGGTCAGTCAGAGGGTCACCTGACCCCTCCCAGTCCTCCTCCTCCTCATCCTCTGTGTGCCATTCCGGTTGAAAAGGGACCCCAGGAGTGAACAGGAGCATAAAAACCCCTCTCTGTGCCGGATGACGCAGGTCCGGCTCCACGTCGGGATGGGGGCCGGCGTCGACGCCGGCTGGGGGCCGACCGGCGTCGAACATGGTAGTGGTGCCAGAGGAAACTGCGCCGGTGGAGGCGTAATCAGGTCAACCAGCGCCGATCCGGATCCAGGCCTGGATCCAAGGGGGGCCTGCGGCGCCGGAGCCGTTGGCGGAGAAGGCCTAGGCCCCCCAACTGAGTCTGCGTGGCCCGAAGGCGCGCCGGCGTGTTCGGTCTGCCCAAAGATGGCATGCATCGCCTCAGAACGTACGAAGCTGGGCAGGAGTCGCTCCGGGTCCCGGAAAGGGAGGGAAACGCGGAGTCTACTCGTCTGGCTCTGCGCGCGGGAGGAGCACCACCCGCGTCCCTCGTTGGATCGGCTGACGAGGAGAAGTCGAAGAGCGACGGTGCTTCTTCGACTTATGCTTCGACTTACCCGACCCAGAGTGCGAAGACTTTGACGAATGGTGGTGGCTCCGCGACTGGTTCCTCGCGACCGGGACCTTGAACGGCACAGAGCCGACTGTTGGTGCTCAAGCAGCTTTCGGGACTGCTCCCGCAAAGCCTTCGGCGCCATCGACCGGCAGTCTGAGCACGACTTGGGGTCATGGTCGCGCTCCAGGCAAAAGAGACACGCGGTGTGGATCCGTCACCGACCTCATCCGATGACAGGAACCGCATGGCTTGAAGCCGGGCATCCCTCGTGCACCGTAAAAAGTCGAGAAAAAGTCAGTCAAAAAAATGACTGGAGGTACCGCTCTTCACGGATCTGCCCTGGCTGGCGCGGAAAAAGAAAGAACTGACGTCAGCACACGAGGTCGGCGTCTAAGTAGCTACAGCGACGTCATCCTGGCGACCACGACGCCAAAGACGAACGCGGAGCCGACTGACGCCACCTTCCGACGCGCTGAGCTACTGCTGACGAAAAAACTTTCCGGATCCAGTCTGATGCCTGGGGCTAATTCTAAGGTAAGGAATCTATAACTAACGTGTTTCTTTCAGATCTTGCTCTCAAGTAATCCCTTCCCAAATACATTGGTACATATCTCCTGAAGGTGTTGCCGTGTGAGTTAAAGTCGCCTGGCTTCTTTTCAGGAAGCTACTTCCCTGGTCTGTCTTTTGCAACGAATAATTCATGAAATCACTGGATTAAAAAAGCAGAGTGCAGTTCAACTTTTATTTTAATAAAATCAGAGTAACGCACAGCACATGCTGTGCTATCATCTAAACTAGTACAATAGCAATTACTAAACCTACAGTGACTTCAAGTTCAATCTTGACAATTAGCAAGTTTGAATCCATTCTTTGCATATGATTTTTGAAACCTTATTTCTGAACTGAAAATATTGCTGCCAACAAATCTTGCCAAGTTGCTCTGACTGAATATGCAAGTCACTGATTATGCCAATACAACAAAGATAAACCACATGTTTGAGGATTGCAATGTGCCAGACATTCACTGAAATAAAAAAAAACACACAACTAAACAAAACTCACGCAACAAACATCTGAGAATCTGGACACTTCACATCAGTGTTTTGAAGTGTTTCATTAATATCTTAAGACAAGTGTATCAAAACCTTGGCATTTTTCACTTTAATTGCCAATTTTTTGCAGTTTTAAATTACACCAGAAAGTTGTGGCTACACTGCCAATACCGGGTCTGCTTAATTTGACTTAAGAGTTTAATATGACTTAAACATTAAAAGCTCACACTACCCCGAAATATATAATTTCACGCATACGGTGACATTCAACATTCAAGTGCCAGTGTTTTTGTACTGTCTTTTGGTCAAGTTTCTTTAAACTTTCAAAGAATCACTTTAGGCTTACAAAAATAAATATTTGTCAAAATGTTCAATAAATATCACACAAACTAGCAGCAAAAAGTATCTAGAAATCTGTCGTGTGCAAAATAGTTTCCTTCCCAACCATCATTCCCATGGTCCCAAATATATATTTTTAATCTAACCCTTACCCCTTAAGCGGAGTTCAACTTCTCCAAGAGACTAAAGATTGGAAGTTAAGGACACGCACACAAGACATATATATAAAATTCTCTGCATGTGCAATAAAAGAAGTATTTTGTAAAAAGTTATGGTCAAAATGTACAAGGGCCTAAAACCTAGACTATTTGAAATAGCACCATAACAAATGACCTCAATACTGTCAAGTGCACCTAATTAAAAGGTTCGGAACAAGGCACAATACACTTTCTATTGCACTTTAGGAGATTTTGCCATTTTCTGATGCCACTAATTGATTAAGATTTGATCACAGCCACATGACAATTAGTAAACTTGTGGCAGAGGCATTTAAATGGTGGACAATACTTATCTTTGGCCAGATTTAGCATAAACCGACTAAATACAATGGAAACCTATGCAACTAAAACTGACTGAAAACTGCACTTATTTGCAGAATTAACACCTTGTGCAGTAATGTACATTTCCAACCTCTGTGATCTCTAAAGATTTCAGTTTACTCTTCAGGAGCCATTTTACAGTCTACAGTAAGCCAAGTATGTTTACCTCAACGCAGCTTGAACAGAGTATTGTGAATCTGCATTAAAATAAAGCCTGCTGCATAATTCTTCCTGTTCATACCCTCTTGACCAAAAAACATCAACACTAGCATGCGTTATTAGACCAAAACCAGCTAGGTCCATAAAGTGGGACCGCTCACTGCTGTGGTCAGCCATTCTACCATTTCATTTTCATATGACAGGCATTTAGTCTAAATAGATGACTTGTCCTAAAAAACGATTTCAAGTTATCAGATCTTTAAACATTCCCTGTAATATTCGGCCCACATTTGGCTATCTCACATTAATGATCTGCCTAAACATTGAAAAAAGGAATTGCTGTATTTACTTGCATTAACTTTAAAAACAGTGCTTCCAATGTATGTAGGTGTCCATACATCATAATGACTGGAATGGCTTAAAAAGACTTCAGGTTCTAAAGTACCTATCCAGGATAGAGTGAGCAAATCAGAACGTCGGTGAACTTTGCAGTTATTTACATTAGAAACCGTGCATACTAAATGCTTAAAGATATTTGTATGTGCTAGGAGTCTTAATGCAGACAACTGACAAAGTTCTTGTAATTATGCATGGATAAACTGACGATTCCTGTTTGAGTTGTATCACACCTGTGTGCCAAGGTTTGATTACGCCCAAGTTCAATACATTTATTGAGTCAAAAATTGATATCTTGAGCATTGCTGAGCGAACAGGACATCAAAATAAAAGTGGTCTAAAGTTAAAGGCACAGTACATTAACAAACAAATGATCCTCAGTCACAAAATTATAAATGCAGTTGCCTGGAGGGGATGGAGGGAGGGAATTAATCCAAAGTGCAGCAATGAAATCTTCCAAACACCGTCGGAGTAGGGCTTCTTGTTCCTATTGTTGATTCATGACCTCGAGCTCCCATCAAAAAACAAAATTCAGTGGAGAATCACAGCTGGTAATGTACTGCGAGTTCTTGAAGCTACACAAGGTATAGTCTGGCTAAGTTACATGTGGTTTCCATATTAGCTTGTTTGGTAGGCATCTGTTGCAAACCGATACTTCAGTTTCCCCACCAGTCAACACTGGAGCTCCCACCATAGTTTCCACCATATCCATCACTGTTATAAAATCCTCCAAATCCACCGCCACCTAAAAAATAAAAAAATAAAATAGTGAGAAATTTCCACATTACACAGTTGAACTTATTTTTTTAATTATATGATGAAGATGCATTCTAAATCGGGAGGACTAAATAGTAACTCAATATAGGGGTTTGATGCAAAATGCTTACCTCCTCCAAACCCTCTGCTACTTCCATGACTACTGCCACCTCCACTGCGGGTTCCACGACTGCTACCAAAGCTGCTGCTGCTGCTGCTGGCACCACCACTACTCTGCCTGTAGTCTCTGGCACCAAATCCTCCACTGAACCTACTGCAATAAGCGAAGACAAAAAAAAACCACTTAAAAACATTTTATCCATTATCTTCAGTCAACAGTAAAAAACCGGTACCAATAAGATCACAAGCTTGTTCAGTCGGGGTGGAGAGAAGGAAAGAGAATCATACGTTTTACAGACAGTGGCAAGCACAAAGCATAACTGCCGCAGGGTGGCATACAACGTTATTGGAAAAACAAAAAGGTAAGGGTAATTTCACAGTGAGAATATTGTGGATGTAACATTAAGTAGATGCGAGTAAGCAGGGCTTTAGTGGACTCCATATAGCCTGGCCGGTGGTGGCATGAGATCACAAGATGAGCATGCGAGTGAATGTTAGTATAATGTAAAGATGTCAACAGATAACATATGTTAACCAATAGCAAAGGTGGTGCATATGAATCTACAGCACTACAAATAGATGCTTACAGGGTAACATTTCATTCGTAGCATGTTTTGGCGGTAGATGCATATGCTTAGCATTGAATGTAATGCAGTGGTCCCCAAAAGCAGTGGTTAACTAGTGGTTGACGTAGAAGTTTGAAAACGTGTTCTTAAGACGGCTTGATCCACATCAGCTTGCTGATTAGCAAAGGCAACAATGTTTTGTGAATGTATGTGGGTTATTCCATGTAGCTGCTTTGCAAATATCTGCTAGAGCATGTTCTGCAACAGAATCAGGTTGAGGGAAGAATACAGGTACTTCTACTGAATGATTTATGTGAAATGCAGATACTACCTCAGGTAAATATTTGGGGTTGGTACAAAGAACCACTTTGTTTGTGTAGTTGGAAGAAAGGTTCTTGTATGGTTAGTGTCTGTAGTTCACTCACTCTCCTTAATGAAGTGATTGGAACGAGGAAAGCGGTTTTCCAAGAGAGGAACTGTGGTTCGCATTTGTGCATGGGCTCAAAAAAGGTGGGCCCATTAATCTTGTAAGGACTATGTTAAGATTCCACACTGGGGCAGGTGGGAGTCTTGGTGGTATGACCCTTTTGTCCTTCCATGAAAGCTTTAATTACGGGTACTCTAAACGACAAATGCTGCCTATTTCGTAGATACGCAGCTATTGCCGCGAGGTGTAGTCTGATGGGAGGTGTAAGCCAATGCGGACTGTTGCAAGTGTAACAGATAGCAGATTATGTTTTGTATGGAAGCATCAAGATAGTTAATATGATTGTTATTACAATAAATAACAAATCGCTTCCACTTAGCTGCAGAACAGGCTCTTGTGGTAGGCCTTCTAGCCTCCCTAATGATAGTCATACATTCTGGTGGAAGGTTTAAATAACCAAACTGACTTCAGGAGCCAGATCGCGAGGATCAGTTGTTTGGGATCTGGGTGTCTGATTTCTCCATGGCTCTGTGTGAGGAGACTGGAGGTTAAATGCAGCATTTGATGCAGGACCAGAGACAACTCCAACAGGGTTGTGAATCAAGGTTGACATGCCCATGTGGGAGCTACTAGGATTCGTGAGAGAGGATTGCCTGAGCTTACGAACCACTAATGGAATGAGTAGGAGAGGCGGAAAAGCGTAGGCAAATATCCCTGACCAGTTAATCTATAGTGCATTGCCTTTGGATTGCTGGTGTGGGTACCTGGAGGCGAAGCTTTAGCATTTTGGTGTGTGGCAAACAGATCTATCTGAGGGACTCCCCAAGCTTGGAAGTATGGGAGGAGAACTTGAGGGTGAGGTTCCCATTTGTGTATTTGCTGCCTCTGCCTGCTCAGGAGGTCTGCGATCTGGTTGATCACTCCTGTGTGGTGTTCCGCTAGGAGATAAAGTTTGTAGTGAATGGCCCACCTCCAGATGTCTTGGGCTAAGTGGGACAGTTGGAGGTGGGTGCCCCCCCCCCCCCTGTTTTTGTATGCAATACATAGCTGTTATGTTGTCTGTACGAACCAAGGCAGCTTTGCCCTTCAGGCGAGCCTGAAACGCCTTGAAAGCTAGAAAGATTGCAAGCAACTCTAAATGACTGATATGGAGCAACTTTTGCTGTTGGCTCCACAGGCCTTGCACTGTGTGTTGTTGAAGATGAGCTCCCCAACCAGCGAGGGACGCGTTCGCTGTTAGTACTATCTGTGGAACCGGGTCTATGAAGGGCCGTCCTTTTGATACATGTTTTGTGTTCCACCACTGAGAAAGTGCCATCTTTCTTGCATGGTATGCCCCCCCTTTTTGCTGAATTGCTGATGTGCTTTGACTGAGTGTGCCCTGGGTTCCTGCCAACCAGGTACCCAGGGCCTGTGTTGCTTCCCTAAAACTGCATTGATGCCTACACCCAATTGGCATCCCTGGCCTGCAGTCAGCCCCTGGTAAATGGTACCATGGGTACCCAGGGCACTGTGACCAGGGAAGGCCCCTAAGGGCTGCAGCACTTGTTGTGCCACCCTTAGGGACCCTGTACCTTACACACACTGCCTTTGCAGGCTGCGTGTCTTGGTGCAGAACAAAAGTGAAAGAGTCGACATGGCACACTTCCCTGTGTGCCATGCCTACAAGCCACTGCCCTGGCCTAGGTCAGCCACCCCTCCAGCTGGGTGCACTATGCCAGTGGTGAGGGCACAGAGGCAGGAGCCCTGTGCCCCTACAGTGTCCAAGTCCATTCTTGGGCATTGTAAGTGCAGTGCTGCCATTAAGAGTATATGGTGCTGGGAGTCTCATTACGAACTCCACAGCACCATAATGGCCCCACTGAAAACTGAGAAGTTTGGTATCAAACTTCAGCACATTAAACCCACACTGATGCCAGTGTGGGATTTAATGTAAAACGCACCCCAGAAGGCATCTTAGAGATGCCCCCTGAAACCAACCCGACCTCCAGTGTCCGGACTGAGTGGCTGCCCAGGCTGCCACCACCAGACATGTTTCTGGACCCCTGGGTCGAGAGCCTCTGCTCACAGGGGCCTGAAACAATGCGCATCCTGGGGCGAGGTGCCAAAGCCTCCTCCCCAGGATGGGCAGAGGAAGCTTCAAAGGCCTGCCGCCTTTTGAGCTTCCCAGACCATTTGCTGCTCCCAGCAAACTGGTCCCCACTGGTTCCACCCCACTTCTGGCGGGAGAACCAGCGGGAAAACCAGAGGCAGGAAATGGGTTGTGCCCACCTCTGCCAACTCCACCCCTAAGGTGGGGGAGGCGAGGTGAAGCACAAACTCGAGTCCCCGCCATCTTGAGGATGGGGGACCCAGCCAACCAGGGACAGGCTCCTGCCCCCGTCCCACTGGAGAGTGGCAGAATAGGGGTGTACCCACCCCAGGGAAGGGACCCATTGGTCCCTGCCCTTACCTACCTGTAACCACCCCTAAATTCAGTATTTAGGGGCTCCCTGAACCTTCCTTCCTTAGTTCCAGATTCCAAAAACAAGAAACAAGACCTGCCGTGCAGCTGCTCACAAGAGGAAGACATCAACTGATTTGGCCCCAGCCCTACCGGCCTGTCGACCCTCGAACCTGCTAAACCCCGGCGTCTCCAGTGGTCAGCACCCTCACAAACCCTGGAGGACCTGACTGCCTAGTGACTCCAACCCCCTGGGACTCACAAGAGCAGTGGTACTGCTCAAAGCAAGCAACCAACCCCTGGTGCCAACCGGGAACCACGAATCCTGCACCCTCTGCACCCACCGAGCCCGGCCTGTGCCTGAGGCACAAGTTACTAACTTGTGTAACGATATATCTGTAAGAGACAGTTAGTGACAGATTCCTTACCTTAGAATATCCCCAGGCGTCAGGCTGGATCCGGAAAGTTTTGCGTAGCAGTACCCTTGCGCGTCGGTAGGCGGCGTCGTGCGGCTCCGCGTCAGTCGTCGGCGTCGTGATCGCCGGGATGACGTCGCGGGCAGTACTTAGGCGCCGCCCCTGCGCGCTGACGTCAGTTCTGTACACGACTTTCCGCGCCAGGAGGGCAGAGCCATGCAAGAAGCTGACATAGGTGTCTGAAAAATACTAGGGCCCTGAAAGGGATGTCCTTAACCCTAGAAATCAGTTCGCAGAACGGGGAGGATGGTGGGGCGGTAGGAATCTGTCACTAACTACTGTCTCTTACAGATATATCGTTACACAAGTTAGTAACTTGTGCATCTGAAAGAGACACGTTAGTGACAGATTCCTTACCTTAGAATAGATACCCCAGCAATACCAACCCCGGTGGTGGGTCTGCGAACAAAGATCAGACAAGGAAGTCCTGGAGGACAGAACGGCCAAAGAAGCCGTCCCTCCGGACCTGACTGTCAAGGCAGTAATGCTTTGTAAACGTGTGCAGCGAGGCCCACGTAGCTGCCTGACAGATAACCGGCAGCGGAACACCGCGGCCCAAGGCCGTGGTAGCAGCCGTTGCCCTGGTGGAATGGGCACGCAGCCCAACAGGAGGCTCCTTTTAGCCAAAGAATAGCAGGTCTTGATGCACAAGGTAACCCAGCGGGAGATGGTCCTCTTGTGCACCGCCCGATGCCTTTTGGCGCCCACGTAGCCAACAAAGAGCTGGTCATCCACCCGGAAGTGTTTTGTGCGGTCAATATAGAAAAGAGCGCACGTTTTGGGTCCAGACGGTGGAGCCTCTCTTCCTCTCTGGAAGGATGCGGAGGCGGAAAGAAGGTGGGCAAAGTGATGGTCTGCCCAATGTGGAAAGCAGTAACCACCTTTGGCAAGAAGGACTGACGCGTCCGAAGAACAACCTTGTCTGGATGAACAGACAGAAAGGGAGGTTTGCAAGATAGAGCCTGGAGCTCACTCACCCGCCGAGCGGAGGTGATGGCCACCAGAAAGGCTGTCTTCAGAGTCAGAAGACGAAGAGGACAGTTATGCAGAGGCTCAAAGGGAGCGCACATTAAAACGGTAAGAACCAAGTTCAAGTCCCACTGAGGCATCACAAACGGAACAGGAGGAAAGAGGTGAGTAATGCCTTTTAAGAACCTGTTAACAGGGAACTTGAAAAGGGAGGGCTGATCAGGGAGCCTGAGGAAGGCCGAGATAGCACAAAGATAACCCTTGATGGTACCCAGGGCAGAACCCTGGTGGGCCAGAGAGAGAAGGAACAGAAGGACCTCAGAAAGAGGGGCAGAAAGGGGATTCACAGCCTTTGCTGTGCACCATGCCACAAATTTGTTCCACCTGCAGGCGTATACCACTTTAGTGGAGGGACGCCTGGCTGCCAGAATCACATCACAAACTTCGGGAGGCAAGTCGAAAGGAATCAGCTGCCGCCGCTCAGATCTCCACGCAAGCAGGTGTAGACTGGACAGGTTCGGGTGGAGGACCGTCCCCTGCTGCTGCGACAGAAGATCCTCCCGAAGAGGCAGACGGATCGGGGATCTACGCTCATATTGAGTAGCTCGGGATACCAAACTCTTCGAGCCCAGTCCGGAGCCACAAGAATGACTTGGGCCGGTCGTGCCGAATCTTCTTCAACACTCTGGGTAAAAGTGGTATAGGCGGAAAGGCGTACAATAGACCCGCAACTCCACTCGTGAGCGAAAAGCGTCGCCGGCGAGTGCCGCCTTGGAAATTCCAACGCGCAGAACTGATGACATTGCGCGTTCTCTTCGGTGGCGAATAGATCTAACCAAGGCTCTCCCCACTGTAGAAAGAGTCCTTGCGCCACTTCCGAGTGAAGACGCCATTCGTGATCCATCATGCACCTGCGGCTGAGGTTCGTCCGCCCTGGCGTTCAGGGAACCTGCCAGGTGTTGAACCACCAGGAACATGCCCTGGTGTTCCAGCCATGTCCAGAGGCGCAGAGCCTCCTGACAAAGGGTCCACGACCCCACCCCGCCTTGTTTGTTGCAGTACCACATGGCGGTGGTGTTGTCTGTGAACACCTGCACTACCTTCCCTTTGACAGAGGAAGGAATGCCTTGAGTGCAAGTCGGATCGCCCGGAGCTCCAGAAGGTTGATATGGAGCCGGGACTCCGCCGGAGACCAGAGGCCTCTGATCTCCGCCTCTCCCATGTGACCGCCCCATCCCAGAAGGGACGCGTCCGTAACAACTGTGCGCTCTGGCTGGGGAAGGAGAGGGATCTGCCCATGACCCATTGCCGGTTCGAGAGCCACCACTGCAACTGTTTTGCAGTCCCCTCCGAGATCTGGACGTGATCGGACAGGTCGCCCTGGTGCTGCGCCCACTGGAACTTCAGGTCCCACTGCAGAGCCCGCATATGCCATCTGGCATGAGTGACCAGCAGGATGCAGGAGGCCATGAGGCCCAGCAGCCTCAGGGTCATCCGTACCGAAACCCAGGATAAAGGCTGAAAGATCGGAATCATAGCCTGAATATCCCAGACTCGCCGTTCGGGAGGATAGGCCCGAAACTGCGTCGTGTCCAGAACTGCTCCGATGAAAAGGAGCTGTGGAGAAGGAATCAGATGTGACTTCGGCACATTGATGGAGAACCCCAGCGAGTGCAGGAGTTCGGCTGTAGTCTGGAGGTGGGAGACGACTGCCTGGGACGAGCCCGCCTTCAGCAGCCAGTTGTCGAGGTAGGGGAAGATCTGAAACCCCTGCCCGGCGCAGATGAGCTGCGACCACCGCCATCACTTTCGTGAACACCCGAGGGGCACTGGTAAGGCCAAAGGGGAGCACGGTGAACTGAAAATGCTCGAGGCCTACCGTGAACCGAAGGTAACGCCGGGTGGGCCGGCAGGACGAGGATGTGGAAATAGGCGTCCTGCAAGTCCAACGCTACCAACCAGTCTCCGGGGTCGAGGGCAGTCAAGACCTGAGCTAGGGGTGAGCATCTTTAACTTCTCCTTCCGGAGGAAGCGATTGACGTTCCGGAGGTCCAAGATAGGACGCATGTCCTCCTTGTCCTTTTTGGGCACCAGAAAGTAGTGGGAGTAGCAACCACGCCCTACTTCTGGGGTCGGAACACGCTCGATGGCCCTCTTGGCCAAGAGGGCCGTGACTTCCTTCTGTAGAAGCACCAAGTGATCCCCTGACATGCGGTGGAATGGAGGTGGCATGGCTGGGGGTGGTCTCGAAGGGGAGGGAGTAGCCCTTCGGACAATGTCCAAGACCCACTTGTCCGAGGTGATGGGACGCCAGTGGTGAAGGTGATGGCGGACCCTGCCCCCGACTGGCGTGCTGTGCACCTGAAAGGAGGGACTAGGAGGGCTTGGAGGCCGCGGACGGGTTGGAGGTGGTGGCCTGACCCGCACGCTGGTTGCCCGAACCGCCACGGCGGTATCCACGTCCTCGGCCACGCGAAGGCGCTGCTGCGCGGGCCGTTGGCCGGCCTGTGGACATGACTGGGCGCCCCTTCCGTGGCCACGAAAGGGGCGAAAAGCAGACGTTTGCGGAGGGCGCACAACAGCAAGGCCCAGGGACTTAGCAGTAGCCCGTGAGTCCTTGAAACGCTCCAGCGCATGGTCTGCCTTTCGAACCAAAAAGACCGACTCCATCAAAGGGCATGTCCATGAGAGTATTCTGGACATCCCCTGAAAAACCAGTGGTTCTCAGCCAGGCGTGGCGACGCAGCGCCACCGTCGTTGCAAGCGATCTGCCCAGCGAGTCGGCGGTATCAAGGCCACAGCGGATGGTATATTTAGCCGCATCACGCCCTTCCGCAATAGCGCGGGTAAGCAGTGTCTGGACCTCCTCAGAACACTGCGGCAAAACAGCCACCGAATCCCACAGGGAGAGGGTGTATCGGCCCAAGAGGCAAGCGGTATTAACAGACCGCAAGCCAGCACTGGAGGAAGAGAAAGCCTTCTTCCCAAAGTGATCCAGGCGCTTGGATTCCCTATCCGGAGGGGCGGTAGGGAAGGCTGTTTGGGAGGCAGAGGCTTGGACAACCAAGCTCTCAGGGGTGGGGTGTTGGGAGAGAAACAGGGGGTCGCCCGGAGCCGGGCGATGGCGTCGGGCCACGTTCCTATCCACAGGAGCCCCTGTGGTGGGTTTGGACCAGGCACCCAAAAGAACGTCAGTGAGTGCATCGTTGAACGGCAGCACAGGCTCCGAAGAGGAGGCCGCCGGCTGAAGCACTTCAGTCAGGAGGTTAGTCCTGACAGCCACTGTAGGCAACTGGAGATTTAAGGCTCCAGCAGCTCTACGCAACACCGTTGCAAAATTAGCCCCCTCCTCCGTTGCCACGGGAGGAGACAGCATGCCAGAGTCGGGGAGGTATCCAGCCCACTGGCATCCAAGTTCCTCAACCCAGTCCGGGTCAAACTCGCACTGTTGTGTGAGAGGGTCGTCAGACCCCTCCCAGCTCTCCTGGTCCTCCTCAGGTTGAAAAGATGGAGGAGGAGGGACATAAGGGACCCAAGGTCTCATCGGGCGCCGGAACCGGCGTCGGGCGACGCCCGGTCCGGCTCCATGTCCGGACCCGGGAGAACCGGGGAACGACGCCGCCCGGAGCCCCGGACGGCGTCGGAGACGCACCGGGGACATCGGCGTCGGCGGAGGCGTGGTTAGGTCAACCGGCGTCGATGGGGGTTGCGGCACCACCGGAACCGGGGTCGAGGCCGGGACGAAGGCTGGTGGGACAGGCGACGCCGGGACCGGAGTCGACGGCGACGCCGGAGCAACCCCATCAGGGCCCGCGGGGCCCGAAGGCGCACCGGAGGGACCTGAGGCCCGAAGAGGCGGGCCATGGCCGACAGGAATTTCTGTATTTCGGCCGGAGCCGCCCCGAACCCGGGTAGGACGGGTAATGCGGGGGCAACTAGACAGGCACGTCCGGGGCCGCGGGGCGACAGGGACCTCAGCCGAGTCGCGCGACCGGCGAGGCGAAGTCTTAGAGCGATGACGCCGCTTAGACTTCTTGTGCTTCGACTTACCGGAGGAGCGCGAGACTTGGATTCCGACGAACGGCGGGGACTCCGCGTCCGGCCCCTCGACCTCTCCCGGGACCGGGGCTTGGTGCGGCGCGGAGCCGACTGCCGGACTTCAAGGAGCTTTCGAGACCGCTCTCGCAAAGCCTTCGGATGAAGTTTCCGGCAGTCAGGGCACGACTTCGTGTCGTGGTCTCGGCCGAGACAGAAGAGACACTCGAGGTGGGGTCCGTGATGGACATCATACGACCACATTCCTCGCAGGGCTTAAAGCCGGGCATCCCTACGACACCTTAGGAGTCGTGAAGACTCGTTGAAGAAAACAGTGAAAAATTTCACAAAAAGATAGTCAAAAGTGACTAGGGCACTGCTCTTCCCGGATCTGCGCTTACTGGCGCGGAAAAAGAAGAACTGACGTCAGCGCGCAGGGGCGGCGCCTAAGTACTGCCCGCAACGTCATCCCGGCGATCACGACGCCGACGACGGACGCGGAGCCGCACGACGCCGCCTACCGACGCGCAGAGGTGTACTGCTACGCAAAAAACTTTCTGGATCCAGCCTGACGCCTGGGGATATTCTAAGGTAAGGAATCTGTCACTAACGTGTCTTTCAGATTGGGCAAATACCAAGAGGACGTCCCCCCCGGCGACTGACCCAGAATCCAGCACCCAAGGGCCCTCCGACGCCTGCAGCCTCAGAACCAGGGACCCCTCCAACCGCGACCAGCCGAGGGTAAGATTTCCGACGCCTAAAGACACCCCTGCACCCGACGCCCCACGCCCTCCTGTGCCCAACTCCGGGGTGCCTACCCTTCCCACAGCTTCCCAACTTACCTCTCGAAGTGGTGGTCGCACCTGAAGAATCACCGTCCCCGAGCTTGCAGTCTTTGTTCGTCACGCAGCTTTAGCATTGAAAACCATTGGGCGCCCGACGGCCCAAAAGCCCACTGCACCCGGCCGCCCCAGTGCCGCTGAGGGTGCACCAACTACCCTGTTTGACTTCCCCCACTTGCCCTGAGCAAGTGACCAGGAGCTTTGCTCCCACAGCCGAGTGGCCTGCTAGCCAGCAACCAAAGGCCCCCTGCCGTCCATAGGATAACATTGGGCCTACTCACTCTGCACCCGGCCGCCCCTGTGCCGCTGAGGGTGTAACAACCGTACTTACCTGACCCTGGGGGACCCCTGAGTATGCCCAGAACCTTAACTCTGCCAGTCGAGTACTTACCCAAAAGCTGATAACTCACTTTTCTTCCATAGGGTAACATTGACTGGTTTCACTCGGAAATTCGTCTAAGTGTGGAGTTTCCCAACTTTAAAATATTCACCTAAAATCAACCGAGTAACGAAAACGGAAATACTCACCTGCTATTAGGAGAGAACCCAGTGCTGGATCTTGGTGCCCAGCACTGACCCTGAAAAGTAATCACAGCGTTACTTACCGCTAACTCAATTTTCTTCCATAGGGATCCATTGACTGGTTTTCTGTGAAATTTCTTCGAAGTGTCCACTTTTGAAATACCAAAATATTGCTTAAACATCACAACAGTAACGAATTCCGATTTACTCACCTGCTATCAGGAGAGACCTCAGCACTGCATCTTTTAGACCAGTACTGACCCTGAAAAGTAATTTTAACCGTATTCTTACCCGTAATTTGGAAATTCCTTCCATAGGATATCATTGCCTGCTTTTTGTTGAAAAAGTTTCTAAGTGTCGATTTCTGAATCTTACAAATATTCGTTAAAAATTGTGCCAACGATACAAACGTAATTGCTTGCCTGTTTTAGATAGATATCCCAGTGCTGAACCTGAGAACCCAGCACTGGATTACAAAAGTAACGTAAACCTACTTTGCTTGCAAACTGCATTTCCTTCCATAGGATAACATTGGTAATTTTACCCAGAAAAGTTTCTAAGTGTCAACTTTTGAAATACAATAATATTCCTCAAAAATCACTACTATAACCAAAACGCTTTTGCTTAACTGTTTACAGGAAGTGTCCCGGGACTGAATCCAAGATCCAGTCCTGTGGTTAGAAAAGTAATCCACAAAGTAATTAATTGCATTTAACTAAAACTTTCCATTGAGCTCAATGTTGCATTGTGTTTAAAATTGTGTTACCTCTTGCAACAACTGGGACTACTGTCATCCAAAAGTCTATTGCCTACTTGAAAAGTATTTAAACAAAGCATTTCATTCTGAGAAAGTATATTTTGATTCCTATTGTTGGTTCTAAAATAAAACAAGCATATATTTTTATATACCAACCATTGGCCTACAGTTCAGTTCTTGAGTGTGTGGCTTCATTTGCTGACTGAGTGTACAACAAATGCTTTACACTGTCCTCTGATAACTTTAGCCTCTGCCTTACCATTGGGGAACTGTGGGCCCTATACACACTGTACCTTACTTTGGTGCAGTATATATAGAGCCACTTTCCTACAACCACTGCAGAGAGCGATAAGTACGGACGCTTACCAACACTAGATCGGTTAATAGACCCGGTGACTGGTTCCACTGACTGGCTAAGCATTCTTGAAGTGGACGCATGTGCAGCCTGGCATGGGGGACGATAATGATGCAAGATGCCATCATTCCCAGCAGTTGCATAAAAACCCGAACTGGAAGCAAATGATTGGGTTGAAACTGGAGAACTAAAGCCTGAATGTTGCGAATTCTGGCTGCGCTGGGAAAGGCCAGAGCCTTTTGAGTATCGGCTGGTTGGAGATGTGATTTTAGCACATTGACTGAACCCTAGTTGATGTAGTAACTGAATTGTTCTGAAAGTGTGCTGAAGACATTGCTGGTCCTTGCTGGCTTTGATGAGCCAGTCGTCCAAGTATGGGAAGACATGGATGCTGTGTCTTCTCTGGTGAGCAGCTACTACCGCCAGACACTTTGTGAAGACTCTGGGGCAGTGGTGACTCCGAACGGGAGTACCTTGAACTGGAAGTGTTGACCCACTAACACAAACCTGAGGAATTTGCAATGAGCGGGGTGGATTGGAATATGAAAATAGGAGTCTTAAGTCTAGAGTAGACAGAAAGTCGCCTTTTTGCAGAGGAGGTAGTACTTGTTGAAGTGTTACCATGTGGAAATGATCTGACTATGTAAAGATTGAGTTCTGAGATCTAATATTGGTCTGAGAGAACCATCTTTTTTGGTTATTAGGAACTAAAAGGAGTACACGCCCGACCCGTGATGTTGTGGTTGTACGGGCTCTATAGCCCCTTTTTGAAGGAGACTGTCCCTCGTTTGAGGAGGTGTAGGTGATCTGGTTTAAGTTCGTGTGACTTTGGGGGAATGTTTGGAGGAGTGTTGGTGCTCCAGGCAGTAACCAGAACGGATAATTTGTAGTACCCACTTGATTGTTATTGACTGCCAGATTGGTAGGAAATCTGAAAGTCTTCCCCCGGCAGGTGGAGAGTGGTCGGAGGCAAGTCACTGTTACTGTTTTGTATTGGAGGGAGCAGGGGTTTGAACCTCTACCCCTGCCTTTGTTGCCTCTGTAACCCCTTCTGAAGTAACCCTTAGAGGCAGTGTTGGTTATTGCCCTTGTAGGTGGAGGTGGTCTCAGAGGAGGTATTTTTGGAGCCTCTGCGGTAGAAAGTTGCCGAAAGGAACCACGGGCTTGTGTTGACTGAAGGACTCCTATGGATTTGGCCACTTCAGTGTCTTCATCTTTTCCAGTGAAGAATCTACCACTGGGCCTAAGAGGTGTTCCTTATCAAAGGGTGTATTTAATATGGAGGTTTGAACCTCTGGTTTGAACCCAGATATGCGGAGCAAGGCGTGTTTCCTTAAAAGGACGCTGGTGTTTACAGCTCTAGGAGCAGTGTCTGCAGCATCTAGGGAGCAACTGATTGCATTGTTTGAAATAAGTTGTCCCTCACGCACAAGGTCTTGCGCTTTAGATCTATGTTCTTGGGGCAGAAATTGGATCAATTGCTCCATCTCGTCCCAGTGCGCACGGTCGTATCGTGCTAGCAACGCCCGAGTGTTAGAGATGCGCCAGAAGTTTGCTGCCTTAGAGGCCAGCCTTTTCCCCGAAGCATCAATAAGCTTAGATTCTTTATCCAGGGGTGGAGCATCTCCTGTAGTTTGGGAGTTGGCTCTTTTTCGTGCGTTGGACACAACCAGGGAGTCCAATAGTAATAGTCCCCTTACATACACTGGGTCAGATGGTGCTGGCCTGTATTTCTTATCTACTCTAGGTGTAAGAATACGAGCCCTGACAGGGTCATTAAAGAGGTCATCTACATGCCTGACCATCCCTTTGAGCATGGGTAGTGTGTGTGATGACTTGTGTGCTGCTAAAGGTTTCAAAGAGGAAGTCCTCTTCTAGGGATTCTTTGTGCAGCTGCACCCCATGGTAGTTGGCAGCTCTACCCTGTAATTCAATGTAGCCTACACTGTCGTCCGGTGGAGAGGGCTTGGTAAGGTACAAGTAGGGATCATTGCCTGTGGGCGAATTAGTGTTGTAGTCGTCCCATGGGTCTGTAGGTACTGGCTGATAATCTTCATCTCCATTGCCATCCCAATCATCCTGGTTGTCAGGTGTATGTGGTGGTGAATGCTCAGGTGAAATTTGTTGAAAATGAGGGGAATGAGGTGATGGAAGAGGAGGGGAAGGGTTAGTTCCAACACTTTTCTTCAAAGGAATGTGATATTCCTCTTCTGCATCAGTCTTTCTTTTTAAAGTCACTTTGGTGGTGAGGTGTCCAGTCTTTGGATAAATGTACAAACCCTTCTGTTTCGGGTCCGGTTCGTCGATCAGAGCGTCGAAAATGTGGTGATTTCGGCACATCTGACCGTTTCGGCACCGGAGTCTTAGGATCCGAAGTGTGTTTCGTGCCGAATGGTGTGGGTCGGAGCCGGACTTTTGTTTCAACCCCAAGGGTTTCGGCTCGGAGCCCGATTTGGAGTGAGGCTTTTTGGAGCCGGAAGGCTTTTTTGTAGGCTTCAGTGCCGAGCCAGAAGGCGGAGCATCAGAAGCGTGGTCTCGGTGCCGACCGGGGCCCGAGGGCGCAGGTTGGAACGGAGCCTTCTTTTTGTGTTGAGGTGGATCTTGGGACGAGGGAGGGTCTGTACTCAAGAGTACGTTGTCCATGCGGGATGTCTATATCTTGGTCAGAGCCGTGCTCTGAAATGGAGATCGGTTCCTGCTCCTCCTCAGTACCCATGGCATCCCTGGCCTCTTCGTCCGATTGTTGCCCGAAGATGTCCGGAATGGAGCCTGTGTGCTGGCTCTGCATGTAGCGACGTAGAGCCCGACGGTTGCGAAGTGTCATCTTGGAGCGGAAAGTCTGGCACGCGTCGCAGTCCTGTTCTATGTGTTCGAGACAAACACAGGTTGCACACTTCGTGTGAGTCGGTGCACGTGTACTTCGCTTGACAGAGGGCAGAATTTGAAGGGAGTTCGTTCCATCGACTGCAGGTCAGACCGACACCGGTAGGCCAGACGGCCTTCCACGAGCTTTCCAATTGAAAGTTTTAATAAGTCAATACGATACTCGAAGAATGGGAGATGCGATCGGAAACAATACCGTCGAGGGGGAGTGTCTTGCACACCGAAGGAAACCGAAGGAATGGTGTCGAACCGGAGCGCAGTACTTCACATCCGAAACCGATGGCGGAAAAAAACAATCCAACCGATTCCCATGCGCACTATCACCGCAAGGAGGAGTCACCTACCTCGTGAGTGGAAAAGATGCCTTCTAAGAAAAACAAAGTGCAAACATCCGGACCCAACACTAGATGGCAGGAGTATGCACAGCATGTGATCTACAGCTCACATGCCTTGAACATGAAGGTCACAGGAATGAAGTGGCTCAAAGGGAGGTCCCATGAGTTTAGTGAGAATATTAAGATTCCAGACAGATGGTGGTGGGGAGGAAGGTGGAATGACTCTTTAGTCCTTTCATAAATTCTTCTTTCACTGGAACTTTTAAAGGTGACTTTTGTTGTCCGTTTTGCACGTAAGCAGCTAAGGCCACTAAATTTAATTTGATGTATAATCAAGTCCTGCTTGCTATAGATGGAAGAGAATCAATGAGGTCTTGCACTGTTGGGGATACAGGTTGGAATTGTTTAAACAGTAATGTACAAATCTTTTTCCATCTTGCCGCATAGCATGCTCGTGTAGCTGGTCTACATGCTTGTTTGAGAACATGAAAATAAGTTACTTACTGTAGGAAAGTGTGTTTCTGTTGCAGTAACCCCCCCACTTTTTGCCTGATAACTGATGCACTTTTCCTTGGTGTGCCCTGGGTCCCTGCCAATCAGGTACCCAGGGCCTGTGTTCCTTCCCTAAAACTGCATTACAGCCTAAACCCAATTGGCCTCTCTGGCCACAGGTAAGCCCCTGGTAAATGGTACCCTAGGTACCCAGGGCACTGTGACCAGAGAAGGCCTCCAAGGGCTGCAGCACTTATTGTGCCACCCTTGGAGGCCCTGTACCCTGACACCCACACACTGCCCTTGCAGGCTGAGTGTCTTGGTGCAGAACAAACCAGAGAGTCGACATGGCACACATCCCTGTGTGCCATGCCCACTAAACACACTGCCCTGGCATACCTCAGTCACCCTCTAGCTGGGTGCCCTACGCCAGTGGTGAGGGTACAGGTGCATGAGCCCTGTGCCCCTACAGTACCTAGGTCCATTCCTGGGCACTGTAAGTGCAGTGCTGCCATTTCAAGTATATGGTGCTGGGAGGTCGTCAGCACGAACTCCACAGCACCATGATGGCTGCACTGAAGCCTGAGAAGTTTGGTATCAAACTTCTCAGCACAGTAAACCCACACTGATGCCAGTGTGGGATTTACTGTAAAATGCACAACAGAGGGCAAGGATAAGTTACTTACCTGTAATCCTAGTTCTCTTCCAGGGGTATACTCAAAGTCATAAGCACTGAATAGTCCCGTCCACGTGCGGGGACCCCGGCGCAATAGCCAATAATATGCATATACCTACATATATATCCATAAACACATAAGTAAATATATATATATATATAGGTGATATGCATAAAACAAACATATATGCAGCCTGATATTATATACTAGGCACAGAAAATCTGCCTCATTGCATGTAAAACCTTTTAAATTTGAACAACAAATAAACATACCCCATGATATAATCATGATTAAAACAAGTAAACCACTTTAGTTTGCTTTGAAACAACACAACCTTTATTTTCAAAGGTAAAAGGGGTAAGACCATAGAGGCAGGTCAGCCTAGAGAGGCTGCATATAGAACAGTTAGGAAAAAACTGGCGCCGTGCCTTTAAGACCTCTTGGAACCCTCAGGCTCCCATCATGCACTACAGGTGACAGTTAGGTCAGTTCTTTTGGACAGCGTAAACAGTGTGAACACAGTATGGGTAACAGATACATCTCACATGAACATGGTATTCGTCCGGGAGGAGGGAGGGTTGCTTATGACTTTGATGAGTATACCCCTGGAAGAGAACTAGGATTACAGGTAAGTAACTTATCCTTCTCTTCCAGAGGATACTCATCAATAGTCATAAGCACTGAATAGAGTAGCAAGCCATCCCCATACTCTGTGGCGAATACCATTATATCATGCCAACCAATCCAACTTGTATTACCCAAATAAGTTCCTCAAGGATGCCTGGCCAACCCTAGCATCAGCTTGTGTCAGAATCAAGACAATAATGGCGTGCAAAAGTGTGCACCGAACGCCATGTGGCTGCTTTACATATGTCTTGAATAGGAACTTTACTCAGCATAGCTATTGTAGCTGCTTTTCCTCTTGTAGAATGTGCTCTCGGCCTGCCTGAGAGCTGTTTGTGTGCTAGCTGATAAGATAGCATAATACATGACACAATCCACCTAGAAATGGACCTTTTAGAGGCCGGAGAGCCAGTGTTCAATGGTCCGTAATTAACAAACAATCTGTCAGTGTTGCGTACAGTTTTAGACTTATCCAGATAAAACTTCAACACCCTTTTAAGATCCAGTGAATGTAATGCCTTCTCAGCAGGTGTGACAGGGTTCACAAAGAAAGTGGGAAGAGTGATCGACTGGTTGATGTGGAACTCCGAGACCACTTTCGGAAGGAACTTCGAGTGAGTTCTTAGTACCACTCTGTTTGCATGAAAAACGAGATAAGGCTCCGACTAGCACAAAGCCTGTATCTCGCTCACCCTGCGAGCAGACGTGATTGCCACAAGGAATGCAGTCTTCCAAGAAAGATGTTGCAGCGAGGCCTTATGTATAGGTTCAAAAGGAGGGCCCATTAACTTGGAGAGAACGATATTGAGTTCCCAAGAGGGAGAAGGAGCCCTCACTGGAGGATAGACTTTCTTTAGGCCCTCTAAAAGTCCTTAACCACTGGCATTCTAAAAGGAAACCTGATTGGGGGACTACCTATAAGCTGTTATCGCGGCCAAGTGAACTTTAATAGATGAATATTGCAATCCTGCTTTTGCCAAAGACAGTAAATATGGTAACAGTACCTGTTCCTGACCATGAATAGGATCATGACCCTCTGCAGTACACCACATGTAGAATCGCCTCCATTTGAAAGCATATGTTCTCCTTGTGGAAGGACGTCGAGCCTCTTTCAAGATCTGCATGCAGTCCTGAGAGAGACCCAAGTGTCCATATTGGATGAATTCAGGAGCCATGCTGCTAGCTTCAGGGACGGCAGATTGGGATGGAACACTTTGCCGCCCACCCTGGTCAGCAGATCTGGATGACAGGGTAGCCTCCTGTGCTGGTACTGTCGAAAGACGAAGAAGGTCCGGGTACCACCACTGGCGAGGCCAGTCTGGTGCAACCAAGATCATCCTCGTTTTGGATCTGTACAGCTTCCTGATCACTAGAGGAATGAGGGGGACTGGTGGAAATGCGTAGAGTAATGTCTCTGACCAGTCTATCCATAGAGCATTCCCCTTGGAGCCTTGTTGTGGGAACCTGGAGGCGAAGACGTGGCATTTTGCGTTGTCTGCATCTGCGAACAGGTCTATGTCTGGTTCCCCCAGGCTTGAAAAATGTCCTGTGCTACTTCTTGCTTTAGCGCCCAGTCGTGCGCTTCTGTGAAATGCCTGCTTAGGCCATCTGCCTGAACATTTAGGATGCCCGGAAGATGGACCGCTGAGATCTTCATGTCCCGAGCCAGAAGCCACCTCCAGATCGCCTGTGCTTCCAGCGACAGAGCCTGGACCTGGTGCCCCCTTGCTTGTTCAGGTAAAACATTGTTGTTGTATTGTCCGTTTGAACAAGGAGGGCATTGGACTTGGACGGAAAGAACGCCTTGAGGGCCAGATGAACTGCCCTGAGCTCCAGCATGTTTATGTGATAGAGCGGTTCCCTTTCCGACCACAGGCCTTGTACCTGCAGGGGCCCCATGTGGGCACCCCATCCTTGAAGAGACGCATCTGTTACAAGAGTCAGCTTTGGCGGTTCCTCGTGAAAAGGGCTGCCCACGAGAAGATGAGACCTCCGCATCCACCAGCCGATGGAGATTTTGACAGACAGAGGTATCGTTATCGTGTCCTCCCAGCGATTGGAGATCTGGGACCACTGATCTTCCAGAGCCTGTTGAAGAGGTCTCATGTGTAGCCTGGCATTCGGGACTAGAAAGATGCAAGATGCCATTGAACCCAGAAGAGACGAGACTTGTCTGGCTGTTGGGTAAGGTTTCCGCAAAATGGTCTGACACGAGGAGGATGGATGATAGTCTCTCCTCCGAAGGATACGCTCTTGCGTTTACCGTGTCCAAAGTTGCCCCCAAGTAATGAATTCTCTGCGTTGGGTTGAGGATGGATTTTTGAAATTGACATGCAGACCCAATCGATGCAGATGTCGAACGCAGTAAGCGAGGTGTAGTTGCAGAAGTGCTGGGGAAGCACTTTTGAGAAGCCAATCGTCTAGATAGGGGTAGACGAATATTTGTTTCCTTCTCAAGAACGCCGCTACTACTGCCATGCACTTTGAGAAAGTGCGAGGGCTGACTTGAGACCCGAACGGTAGGACTGTGAATTGGTAATGATCGGATTGAATGCGAAACCTTAGAAACTTCCGATGCTTCAGAGAGATGGGAATGTGGAAATAGGCATCCTGAAGATCTATGGAACACATCCAGTCTTGTGGGTGCAAGTGTGGAATTATCTGATGCAAGGCCAGCATTCTGAACCTTTCCTTCAGAATAAATTTGTTCAGTCGCCTGAGGTCTAGAATGGGCCTGAACTCTTTGCCGAGACCTTTCTTTGGGACTAGGAAATAACGAGAGTAAAGTCCTTGATGATGTTGCTGCCATGGAACCTTTTCGATGGCCTCCTTTAAAAGCAGGGCAGATACCTCTTCTTGTAGAAGACTTACGTGATGGGAGGTGGTCTTCCGGGGAGGAATAGAAGGTGGAGGTGACTTGAACCGGATGGAGTATCCGTTCCTTACGATGTTTGAGAACCCACTTGTCCAGTGTAATTTTGGTCCACTCTTCTAGAAACATACGAATGCTTCCCCCACCGGAGTGGTTAACGGGTTTAGGGGAAGCAAGCACTCACTGTTTCTGCTGTTGCTTGGCAGCTGGTGCAGACTGCCTGGAGGAACCTCCTCGTCCTCTGCCTGGACGTCGCTGATTGTACTGGGATCTACCTTGGTGCTGTTGTGTAGACCACTGAGGGGTTTGAACCCTCTGCTGGTAGTTGCGCCGATCGTAGGGGCGATAGCGCCGTTTAAAGTCTTTCCTCTTTTCGAGTCCCACTGCCTTGACCGTGTCCAGTTCTGTCTTCATGCGCGACATCTCATCATCGGCATGAGATCCGAAGAGCGAGGATCCGTTGAATGGCAGGTTCAGGATCCGATGTGGGGCCTCCGGCTTCAACCCCGTTAACCTTAGCCAGGAAGAACGACGGGCACAGATTCCATGAGTACCCATGTGATGCTAGATCTGAGGCATCCGCTGCCGCGCTGATGATCTGGTTGGACACCAGGCCCCCTTCCTGAAGGACCTCCAGGAAGTCTTGCTTGTCCTCCTTAGGGAGTTTGTCCGTGAAACGTGACAGGGAGTCCCAGAGAGAGCGGTCATACCGACCCAGCAAGGCCGAAGCGCTGGCTACCTTCATGTAGGATGCGGAGGTGTTGCACATCCTCTTGCCTATTGAATCCATGGCCTTACTGTCTTTGTCAGGTGGTACCGTGGAAGACGCTGCCCCTGTCTGGTTCTTCCGTGCGGCCGAGACAATGACTGAATCCGGAAGTGGCTCGGATCTCAGAAACAGAGGGTCTGTGTCAGGAGCTTTATATTTCTTTAAGATCCTTGAGGGAGCAGCACCCACTGAAGCTGGAGTCAAGAACTTGTGCAACGCAGGCTCCAGTAGACCAGGCACCAAGGGAAGTAGAGGTCTGGATGACGCCCTCTGATGCGTTTCAAAGATGATTGAGGTTGTTGAGATCATCAATCGGGGATACCCTACTCGGAGGTGTTGAGGAAAGAGTGGGTGAGTAGTCAGCTTTAGATGGTCTAGATGATGAAGACCATGAAGATGACCTATGGCTCTTACTCCTGTGAGAGCGATGACTAGGTCTAGAAGCTCTACTTCTGGGAGAGCGGGGTGTATGCCTTCTCACCGATGGAGATCTGCGTGACCGGTCTAGTCGATCATGCCGCCCTGAGGAGTGCACCGACTGTATCAATGGAGACCTGGATCTGCTACGTGAATGGACCACCCTGGAAACCTTCCGTATCTTCCACTCCCTTATATCTCCCAGCCATCTAGGAGAGATGTTTGTTACAGGGTGTGCAGGCGGAGCTGGAGAGCGCACCTGGCGAGATCTGTACGAACTGAAGCCCCGGAGAGGAAGAAGCACTCCTGGAGGCCATTTGGATGTTCTCCGTCGCTGACTCCGACCTCCTCGACGCCGACCTCCTCGACGTCGACCCCCTCGACGGCGATCTGGACCTCGATCTGCGGGACCTGGATCTCGACGTCGACCTCCTAGACGGCGATCTCGCTCTCGACGTCGACCTTCTCACCGTCGAAGGTGACTTCCTCGGAGTCTGCTTTCGACGCCGAACGCGCCCTTCGACGTCGAACCCCTGGGTGATGCCTGTTTCGACGTCGAATACGGCGACGGCTATCTTGCCGGCGTCGACACTAAAACCGCTCTGCTTGACGACGAAGCTTGCAGTACCTTCGGCGTCGGTGGTGTCTTCGACGTCATTGGAGGTGCTCTCGCCGGCGGGCTTCGACGTTGATGTGCCAACGTCTGTATCTCACCGCCTCTCGCTGTAGGTGAGCCAGATGTGGTCCGCCTACGCGATTCTTGATGACTTGGAGCCCTTGACGTCGAAGGACGTTTCGACGTCGACTTCGACGCTGACTCAGAGCACAACGGTACCTTGGACGTTGATCTGTCCCTCGACGGCGACCGGTCTTCTCTCGTCTTCTTTGCGTCTTGAGTGAGAGGAGGGCTTTCTTGCAGACAGTTCTCCTTTAGCACTTGCCTTACTTCCTCTCTCCAGCATAGAGTGCAGCTTTATCTTCTCCCTATCCTTAAGGGTTCTTCTGGAAAACTTGCTGCAATGGTAACACTGGTCTGGCTTGTGTGATGAAGGGAGACAAGCAATACAGACCGAGTGTGGGTCCGATTTGGACATCTTTCCACAGGCCGGGCACTTAATAAATAAGGCCAGCATTTTGACAGGGAAAAAAGTGAAACATTTTGGGGAAAAAACAGCTGAATCTAACAGCTAGTCAGTAAAGACGTCGAGTGAAACAACAATATTCCACTCAAAACCAGAATTAGTGATAAAAAACCATTAACTGGGGAGCTCAAACTCCAGGGTCCTCATAGGAGGAGCCGGAAAAAAGAACTGACCTAACTGTCACCTGTAGTGCATGATGGGAGCCTGAGGGTTCCAAGAGGTCTTAAAGGCACGGCGCCAGTTTTTTTCCTAACTGTTCTATATGCAGCCTCTCTAGGCTGACCTGCCTCTATGGTCTTACCCCTTTTACCTTTGAAAATAAAGGTTGTGTTGTTTCAAAGCAAACTAAAGTGGTTTACTTGTTTTAATCATGATTATATCATGGGGTATGTTTATTTGTTGTTCAAATTTAAAAGGTTTTACATGCAATGAGGCAGATTTTCTGAGCCTAGTATATAATATCAGGCTGCATATGTTTGTTTTATGCATATCACCTATATATATATATATTTACTTATATGTGTTTATGGATATATATGTAGGTATATGCATATTATTGGCTATTGCTCCGGGGTCCCCGCACGTGGGCGGGACTATTCAGTGCTTATGACTTTGATGAGTATCCCCTGGAAGAGAACTTAGAGTTGCCCCCTGAACCTAACCTACAATCCACGTTTTGTCTGAGGGGCTGCCTAGGCTGCCACACAGCAGACATGTTGCTGGACCCCTGGGTAGAGAGCCATCCGCTCTCCCGGGCCTGCAACAATGCACGTCCTTGGCGAGGTGCTAGGCCTCCTCCCCCAGGATGGGCAGGGGGAAGCTTCAAAGGCATTCCGCCTTTGTGAGCTTCCCCAGACCACTGGCTGTACTCAGCAACTGGTCCCCACCGGTTCTTCCCCCCCATCCAGGCGGGAAGACTGGCGGGAAAAACCAAGGGAGAAAAGGGGGTGTGCCACCCTCTGCCAACCCCACCCCTCAGGTGGGGGAGGCGAGGTGAAGCACATCTCCGGGCTCTCGCCATCTTGAAGATGGGGAGCCCTGCCCAATCAGGACTAGGCTCCTGCCCCCCCTCCCACAGGAGAGTGGCAGAATAGGGGGTGTACCCACCCCAGGGCAGGGACCCATTGGTCCCTGCCCTTTACCTACCTGTAACACCCCTAAATCTAGTATTTAGGGGCACCCTGAACCTTCCTTCTTTAGATTCAGCAACAACAAGAAAAGGAAGAAGGACGAGAAGCCGTGCAGAGCTAACAAGGACGACGCCCACTGACTTGTCCCCAGCCCGGTCTCCCCTCGAACCTGCTCCTGCAAAACCCCGGCGTGTCCAGAGGCCAGCAACTTCAAAAACCCTGGAGGACCTGCCTGCCTTCACTTTCCAAGCTGTTTCTCCCGTGAACACCGGACGTGTTTGAACTGCAGCTTCTGGTGCCAGCCAGGAACCGCGAATCCCACACACTCTGCACCCGCCGAATCCGGCCTGAGCTCGAGTGGACAAATACCCAGAGGAGGTCCCCCCGGCGATCCTGACCCGAGATCCGGCGACCCCTGACCTGCCCCAAGCCTCCTGACGCCTGCAGCCTAAATCCAGAGGACCCCCCCCTACCGCGACCAGAGCGGGTAAGAAAATCCGACGTCCCAAGGCACCCCTGCACCCGACGCCCCACGGCCTTGTGTGCCCAAACCAACGGTGCCCAACCAACCCTCTACATCCCAACTTACCCCTCGAAGTGGTGGTTGCTCCTGGAAGGTCCTCGTCCCCGAGCCTGCAGTGTTTCTTTGTCCCGGAGAATCTCCATTGACATCAACAGGGCACCCGACCTCAAAACAGCACTCTGCACCCGGCCGCCCTAGTGCCGCTGAGGGTGCCCCTTTGGTGCTAACTTGGTCCCAAACGTGCCCTGAGCTTAACCCTAGGAGCTTTGCTCCCACAACCCCGTGGCCTGCTTGCCAGCCGCCACCAACCGGAGTCCCCCTATCCTCCATAGGATAACATTGGGCCTCAACACTCTGCACCCGGCCGCCCTAGTGCCGCTGAGGGTGCAACAACAGTGCATCACTGACCCTGGGAGACCCCCCCGAGTCTAACCCCAGAACCCTAACTCAAAAGACCGATTACTTACCTCAAAACCGATAACTCATTTTTCCTCATAGGATAACATGGACACTTTTTCTTCCAAAAAGTTTCTAAGTGTCGACTTTTGAAAACTAAGAATATTCCTAAAAAAAAAAAAAAAAAATAAAAAAAAAAAAAAATCGCACAAATAACCTAACCGAATTTTCTCAACTGTTTGCAGGAAAGGTCCCAGTGCCAAACCTAGGTGTCCAGCACTGAGTAACAAAAGTAATTAAAAAGTAACTTTCCTGTGAATTGAATTTCCTTCCATAGGATAACATTGGTGGTTCTTTGTGAAAAAGTTTCTAAGTGTCAACTTTTGAAATACAAGAATATTCTTTAAAAATCGTACAAACTACAAAAACGTAATTACTTACCTGTTTTAAGTAAATGTCCCAGTGCTGAATCTAGGAGTCCAGCACTGGATTACAAAAGTAACGTTAAAGTAACTTACCGGCGAATTGAATTTCCTTCCATAGGGTAACATTGACTGGTTTCACGTGGAAATTCTTCTAAGTGTCGAGTTTTGAGACTTTAAAATATTCACCTAAAATCAGCCGAATTACGAAAACGAATTTACTCACCTGCTAGCAGGAGAGATCCCAGTGCTGGATCTTGGTGCCCAGCACTGACCCTAAAAAGTAATCACAACTGTACTTACCGGTAACTTGAATTTCCTTCCATAGGATAACATTGCCTGGTTTTTGCTGAAAAAGTTTCTAAGTGTCGATTTTGCAAACTTACAAATATTCGTTAAAAATCGCCTGTATAACAAAAACACATTCTTTCAACTATTTACAGGAGACGTCCCAGGACTGAATCTAGGATCCAGGCCTGTGGTTAGAAAAGTAATCCAAAAAGTAATCTATTGTATTTAACTAGAAATTCCCATTGAGCTCAATGTATAATTGTGTTTAAAATTGTGTTGCCTATTGCAACAACTGTAACGATTGCATTCAAAAGTCTATTGCCTATTGAAAGTATTTACCTAAAGCATCTCATTCTGGGAAAGTATATTTTGATACCTGTTGGTTCTAAAATAAAACAAGCATATATTTTAATATACAAACCATTGGCCTAGTGTTCAGTTCTTGAGTGTGTGGTTTCATTTGCTGACTGAGTGTGTACAACAAATGCTTTACACTGTCCTCTGATACTGTCTTACTGCTCGACCAAGCTACCACTTTAGAGAGTAAGGTTATATTTAACTTTAGCCTCTGCCAAACCTCTGTGGACCCTGTGCACACAACCTTACTTTGTAAGAAAGTGGCTCTGTATATACTGAACCACTTACCTGTAACTGCAGTTATCCAGTATTGGTATCTTTCATAAATTCACATGCCTGAATCATTCCCTGTTGTGGAGATGGGAGTCACACGGTAAAATATTCAAGCAGTGCTTTAAAAGCTTCATAGGCTATAAAGGCCTTAATCCAAGTAAATACTAGCCTATCAATGTTTTTTTTTTTTTTTTTTTAAAAGACCAAATGTTGGAACCTAGCCAATCAACTGAACACTATCAGAGGCAAGTTCTCTCAGATTTTCTAAGCACAAGTGGGAAGTAAGAATCCCAAAAATTAAAGAACTACCTCTACGGGGAAGAGGGTGGGTTGCATGTTAATCTATGAAAGATACCAATTCTGGATAACCGCAGTTACAGGTAAGTAACTTATTTTCGTATCCAGTATAGGGGTATCTTTCAGATTTACATGCCTAAAATTGTACTGTCGTTAGAGGAAGGAGGGAGACGAACAAGTTACTTACCTTCGGTAACGCTTTTCTGGTGGAAACAGTATCTGCCTGTGGATTCCTCACCTTTTGTATTACCCCCTGCGCCAGCATTCCACGGAAATTCTTTTCCTAGCTCTCCCACGAGGACGTCACAATTGCACGGCTCAACACGCGACTCCGTATAACGTCACCGGAGCCATAAGACTACCTTGTCGGCGTGCTGACGTCAGTTCTACCCATTTTTTCCGTGCCCTCGAAGCAAACGGGCTGACCGACAACATCTCCACAAGTATACATAATATATACACAAATACATATAGTATATACATAAACAGAAAGGAAAAGCCAATAAGCAAAGCACTTCCTAGCAGCAAACTGTATGCATGAAAATGACATATTAAAAACATCCATGTCAAACAGTTAACTTTTTCGGTATAAACAGGACGACAACGGGGAGGCGGGTGGGTCAGTGAGGCATCCACAGGCAGATGCACAAGTTACTAACTTGTGTAACGATATATCTGTAAGAGACAGTAGTTAGTGACAGATTCCTTACCTTAGAATATCCACAGGCGTCAGGCTGGATCCGAAAAGTTTTGCGTAGCAGTACCCCTGCGCGTTGGTCGGCGGCTCCGCGTCAGTCGTGATCGCCGGGATGACGTCGCGGCCAGTACTTAAACGCCGCCCATGCGCGCTGGCGTCAGTTCTGTACACGACTTTCCGCGCCAGAAACGCAGAGCCATGCAAGAAACTGACACTGGTGTTTGAAAACTAGGGCCCTGAAAGGGATGTCCTTAACCCTAGAAATTCAGTTCGCAAAACGGGGAGGATGGGTGGGGCGGTAAGGAATCTGTCACTTACTACTGTCTCTTACAGATATATCGTTACACAAGTTAGTAACTTGTGCATCTGAAAGAGACGTTAGTGACAGATTCCTTACCTTAGAATAGATACCCCAGCAATACCAACCCCGGTGGTGGGTCTGCGAACAAAGATCAGACAAGGAAGTCTCGGAGAACAGAACGGCCAAAGAAGCTGTCTCTCCGGACTTGGCTGTCAAGGCAGTAATGCTTGGTAAACGTGTGCAGCAAGGCCCACGTAGCTGCCTGACAAATGCCCTGCAATGGGACACCACGTCCCAAAGCCCTGGTGGCGGCTGTCGCCCTGGTGGAATGGGCACGTAGCCCAACAGGGGGCTACTTCTTAGCCAAAGAATAGCAGGCTTTGATACACAAGACAACCCAGCGGGAGATGGTCCGCCCAACCTTTTTTGGCACCCAGGTAGCCAACAAAGAGCTGGTCGTCCACCCGGAACTGTTGTGTGCGGTTCAGATAGAAGGAAATCGCACGTTTTGGGTCCAGACGGTGGAGCCTCTTTCTCTCTGGAAGGAGGCGGAAAGAAGGTGGGCAAAGTGATGGTCTGCCCAATGTGGAAGGCAGTAACCACCTTTGGCAAGAAGGACGGACACGTCCTAAGAACAACCTTGTCTGGATGAACAGACAGAAAGGGGGGGCTTGCAAGAAAGAGCCTGGAGCTCACTCACCCGCCGAGCGGAGGTGATAGCCACCAGAAAGGCTGTCTTCAGAGTGAGAAGACGAAGAGGACAGTTATGGATAACTCAAAGGGAGCGCACATTAAAAAGGTAAGAACCAAGTTAAAGTCCCACTGAGGCATCACAAACGGAACAGGAGGGAAAAGGTGTGTAATGCCTTTAAGAAACCTGTTAACAGGGGACTTGAAAAGGGAGGGCTGATCAGGAAGCCTGAGAAAGGCCGAGATTGCACAAAGGTAGCCCTTGATGGTACCCAGGGCAGAACCCTGTTGGGCCAGAGAAAGAAGGAACAGAAGAACCTCAGAAAGAGGGGCAGAAAGGGGATTCACAGCCTTTGCTGCGCACCATGCCACAAACTTGTTCCACCTGCAGGCCTATACCACCTTAGTGGAGGGATGCCTGGCTGCCAGAATCACATCACAAACTTCGGGAGGCAAGTCGAAAGGAATCAACTGCCGCCGCTCAATCTCCATGCAAGGAGGTGGAGACTGGACAGGTTCGGGTGGAGGACCGTCCCCTGCTGCTGCAACAGAAGATCCTCCCGAAGAGGCAGACGGATCGGGGGAATCTATGCTCATACTGAGTAGCTCGGGATACCAAACTCTTCGAGCCCAGTCCGGAGCCACAAGAATGACTTGGGCCCGGTCGCGCCAAATCTTCTTCAACACTCTGGGTAGAAGTGGTATAGGCGTACAACAGACCGCAACTCCACTCGCGACGAAAAGCGTCGCTGAGCGAGTGCCGCCTTGGAAATTCCAACGCGCAGAACTGATGACATTGCGCGATCTCTTCGGTGGCGAATAGATCTAACCAAGGCTCTCCCCACTGTAGAAAGAGTCCTTGCGCCACCTCCGAGTGAAGACGCCATTCGTGATCCATCATGCACCTGCGGCGGAGTTCGTTCGCCCTGGCGTTCAGGGAACCTGCCAGGTGTTGAACCATCAGGAAAATGCCCTGATGTTCCAGCCATGTCCAGAGACGCAGAGCCTCCTGACATAGGGGCCACGACCCCACCCCGCCTTGTTTGTGTCAGTACCACATGGCGGTGGTGTTGTCTGTGAACACCTGCACTACCTTCCCCTTGACAGAGGGAAGGAATGCCTTTAGTGCAAGTCAGATCGCCCGTAGCTCCAGAAGGTTGATATGGAGCCGGGACTCCGCTGGAGACCAGAGGCCTCTGATCTCTGCCTCTCCCATGTGACCGCCCCATCCCAGAAGGGACGCATACGTCACAACTGTGTGCTCTGGCTGGGGAAGGGAGAGGGATCTGCTCGTGACCCATTGCCGGTTCGAAAGCCACCACTGCAACTGTCGTGCAGTCCCCTCCGAGATCTGGACGTAATCGTACAGGTTGCCCTGGTGCTGCGCCCACTGGAACTTCAGGTCCCACTGCAGAGCCCGCATATGCCATCTGGCATATTTGACCAGCAGGATGCAGGAGGCCATGAGGCCCAGCAGCCTCAGGGTCATCCGTACCAAAACCCAGGATAGAGGCTGAAAGATCGGAATCAGCCTGAATATCCCGGACTCGCCGTTCGGGAGGATAGGCCCGAAACTGTGTCGTGTCCAGAACTGCTCCGGTGAAAAGGAGCTGTGGAGAAGGAATCAGGTGCGACTTCGGCACATTGATGGAGAACCCCAGCGAGTGCAGGAGTTCGGCCGTTGTCTGGAGGTGGGAGACGACTGCCTGGGACAAGCCCGCCTTCAGCAGCCAGTCGTCGAGGTAGGGGGAAGACTGGAACCCCTGCCCGGCGCAGATAAGCTGCGACCACCGCCATCACTTTTGTGAACACCCAAGGGGCACTTGTGAGGCCAAAGGGGAGCACGGTGAATTGAAAATGCTCGAGGCCCACCATGAACCGCAGGTAACGCCGGCAGGACGGGGATGTGGAAATAAGCGTCCTGCAAGTCCAACGCTACCATCCAGTCTCCAGGGTCGAGGGCAGTCAAGACCTGAGCTAAGGGGAGCATCTTGAACTTCTCCTTCCGGAGGAAGCGATTGACGTTCCGGAGGTCCAAGATAAGACGCATGTCCTCCTTGGGCACCAGAAAGTAGTGGGAGTAGCAACCACGTCCTACTTCTGGGGTCGGAACGCGGTCGATGGCCCTCTTGGCCAAGAGGGACGCAACTTCCTTCTGAAGAAGCACCAAGTGATCCCCTGACATGCGGTGGAATTGAGGTGGCATGGCTGGGGGGATGGTCTCGAAGGGGAGGGAGTAGCCCCTTCGGACAATGTCCAAGACCCACCTGTCCGAGGTGATGGCACGCCAGTGGTGAAGGTGATGGCGGACCCTGCCCCCTACTGGCGTGCTATGCACCTGAAAGGAAGGACTAGGCGGGCTTGGAGGCCGCGGACGGGGCGGGGTTGGTGGCCTGACCCGCTCGCTGGTTGCCTGACCCGCCATGGCGGGAACCACGTCCTCGGCCACGCAAAGACGCTTGTGCGCGGGCCAGTGGCTGGGCAGCGGACGTGACTGGGCGCCCCTTCCGTCGCCACGAAAGGGGCGAAAAGCAGACGGTAGCGGAGGGCGTACAGCAGAAAGGCCCAGGGACTTGGCCGTAGCCCGCAAGTCCTTAAAGCGCTCCAGCGCATGGTCCGCTTTGTTTCCAAAAAGACCGACCCCATCAAAGGGCATGTCCATAAGGGTGTTTTGGACATCACCCGAGAAACCAGTGGTCCTCAGCCAGGCGTGACGGCGCAGCGCCACTGTCGTCGCAAGCAATCTGCCTAGCGAGTCGGCGGAATCAAGGACACATCTAATGGTGTATTTGGCCGCATCTCTTCCGTCCGCAATGGCGCAGGAAAGCAGTGTCTGGACCTCCTCAGGACACTGGGGCAGAACTTGCGCCACCGAGTCCCACAGAGAGTGGGAATATCGGCCCAAAAGGCAAGCAGTGTTGACAGACCGCAAGCCAGCACTGGAGGAAGAAAAGACCTTCTTCCCAAATTGATCCAGGCGTTTGGATTCCCTATCCGGAGGAGCGGTTTGGGAAGGCGGTTTGGGAAGCAGAGGCTTGGACAACCAAGCTCTCAGGAGTGGGGTGTTGGGAGAGGAACAGGGGGTCGCCTGGAGCGGGGCGATGGCGTCGGGCCACGTTCGTATCCACAGGAGCCCCTGTGGCGGGCTTGGACCAGGTGCCCAAAAGAACGTCGGAAAGCGCGTCATTAAACGGCAGCAGTGGCTCCGAGGAGGTAGCCGCCGGCTGAAGCACTTCCGTCAGGTTAGTCCTGACAGCCACTGTAGGCAATTGGAGGTGTAAGGCCCCAGCTGCTCTACGCAACACCGTTGCAAAATTTGCTCCCTCCTCCTTTGCCACGGAAGGAGGAGACCGCATGCCAGAGTCAGGGGAGGTGTCCAGATCACTGGCATCCCCAAGCTCCTCAGCCCAGTCCTGATCGAACTCACTGCTGTGTGAGAGAGGGTCATCCGACCCCTCCCAGTTCTCTTCGCCCTCCTCTGGTTCAAAAGGAGGAGGAGGGACATGCGGGACCCAAGGTCTCATCGGCGTCGGAGCCGGCGTCGAGTGACGCCGGTCTAGCGCAGTGTCCGGATCCGGAGAGAACCGGGGGCCGCCGCCCGGAGCCCCGGGCGTCGTTGGAAACGGCACCGGAGACATCGGCGCCGGTGTTATTAGGTCTACCGGCGTCAATCGGGGTTGTGGCAGCACCGGAGCCGGGGTCGAGGCTGGTGTGACAGGCAGCGCCGGGACCGGAGTCGCCGGCGGCACCCCATCAGGGCCCGCGGGGCCCGAAGGCGCACCGGGGGGACCTTGAGGCCCGAAGAGGCGGGCCATGGCCGACAGGAACTCCTGTATCTCGGCCGGAGTCGCCCCCGAACCCGGGAAGGACAGGTAATGCGGTGGCGGCTCCACAGGCACTCCTGGAGCCGCGGGGACGGTGCCGACAGGACCCTCAGCTGAGTCGCGAGACCGGCAAGGCGAAGTCGTCGAGCGATGACGCTTCTTAGACTACTTATGCTTCGACTTACCGGAGGAGTGCGAAGACTTGGACCCCGACGACCGATGAGGACTCCGCGACCGGCCCCTCTACCTCTCACGTGACCGGGGCTCGGCGCGGAGCCGACTGCCGGACCTCGAGGAGCTTTCGAGACCGCTCTCGCAAAGCCTTCGGATGCAAGGCCAGACAGTCGGGGCACGACTTGGGGTCGTGGTCGCGCCCGAGGCAGTAGAGACAATCCTGATGCGGGTCCGTGATCGACATCATTCGACCACAGGCGGCTTGAAGCCGGGCATCCCTACCGACACCTTTGGAGTCGAGCGACTCGAGAAAACAGTGAAAAATTCACCAAAAACTTAGTCAAAAAATGACTAGGGCACTGCTCTTCCCGGATCTACGCTTATTGGTGCGGAAAAAGAACAGACGTCAGCGCGCAGGGGCGGCGTCTAAGTGAGCGAGACCGGGATCGACGCAGAGCTGACTGACGGGCCTCCAAAAGCTTTCGGGACTGCTCCTGCAAAGACTTCGGATTCATGGCCCGACAGTCTGAGCACAACTTCGGGTCGTGGTCGCACTCCAGGCATCAGAGGCGCACGAGGTGCGGATCCGTCGCAGACATCAGTTTGTGACAGGAGTCACAAGGCTTGAATCCGGCTGATAATGGGACATCTCTCGCTCACCAGGAGTCAGTCTCAAAAAAAGAGAAAGGAGGTCGACAAAAGTAAAAAAAAAAGTTTCGTCAAAAAATGACTAAGGGACAAGCTCTCTCCAGATCTGCGCTAGGCTGGCGCGGAAAAAGAAAACTGACGTCAGCGTGCAGGGGCGGAGTCTAAGTAGGCACCGCAACGTCATCCGGGCGACAACCACTACTCTGAACGCATCTACCGACACGCAGGGGTATTGCTGAAGAAAAATTCTCCGGATCCAGTCCGACGCCTGTGGGTATTGCTACGGTAAGGAATCTATAACTAATAGTCTCTTTCAGATAACAGGAACTCAGATTCGTCTACTAGGATCAGAGGGCCCAAGAAGAGCCGAAAATGCAAGAACTGTGGACTGGCCTTGGATTTGGCGCAAAACCCTGCCTGCTGCTGTCTAGACAATGGCAAAGACCTGACTCGTCCAGAAGCTGTGCATCCTCCTAAAGCCTCGGAGGGTTGCCAGCATGTCGCCAACCAGTCAGCATCTCCCTCGAAGTGAAGGAGCCACCTCCCTGCAGGCACTGACCACATCTGCCCGGTGCCCCGTTCTGCTGACCACCAGGTCCACCGAAGAACCAGAACCCCAGGAGAAGGACTTTATGGCTCCCAGAGGTCAGCCCCATCGCCCAGAGAGTTTCGAGCCGCTAGAGACCCTCCAGGAGCACCCCTAGCACCAATTCCCTGGAAACTGGAGGCAAGGCTCGTTAAATGTCCAATCCAGACACCGACCCTGCCAAGACGGACCTACTGACTAGGGATTTCAGCATCAGTGAGAGTGGCCCTGCTGTCCTGTTTGCCCCCATCACCATGTCAACCCAAAGAAGTGAGAGCCTCTGAACCAGAGCCCCACAGCCAGAGTCCAAGCGAACCGACAGTACCCCCTTGCTCCAGAGACTCAAGCAAAGCCCTCCTCCCGAATCCGCCCCCTTTGGATTCTGCTCGATGTGTCCCCCTTGTCCTCGTTTGCAGCTTTTCTTCTTACAGGTTTCTCCATAGACTTTTAACAGGTAGCATTTGAGGCTCCCATCGCGACCAGCACCTCTGTACCCAGACACCAGTGCAGGTAAATCCAAACTGCTGGTGGTGGTTCTTTAGACCTTGGCCCCTAAACACCTTAAGTAACCCTGAATCGTTTGTAAGTGTACCTATGCAGTGGATGTTTCTCCCATAGGATTACATTACCGCGTTCGAGGCTCATGCCTCATCTGACAGCTGTGATTTTCTACTGTTTCACCTGTAAGAGTCTACAACGTCTAAAGTACTTACTTGATTCCAAAGAACAGTGTCTAAAATGATATAAAATCTGTGTTCATTTTCTGAATTGGTCTCTAGTTTCTTCTTCAGTGTCTCATTTATGGACTGTTTACAAATGCTTAACACTACCCTTTGTTAGTCCTAAACTGCACGTCCACACTACCACAAAGTGAGCATATGGGATTATTAATTAAAACCTATAAACCAATAATGTTCCTGAAATTCAGACCTCTGGGCTGGAGGTGTAGTGATGGGAAGGAATACACAAGTCCCATGCTCCCCTCTAGACTGAGTAAGTTGGACATCCTTCTTGGGAACTCCAGTGTGCAAAAGTGCGGACATTGTGCGTTCTATGCAGTGGCAAAGGGCTCAAGCCAGGGTTCTCCTCCCTGTTGGAAGATACCTAGTGCCACCTCGGGGTGTCACAATCATTCGTGATGAGCTAGGTGCTGTCAGTTGAGTTAGTTCACCGTGGTGTTTAAAGATTCTGCTAGGTGGTGTACCACCAGAGATCACGATGATTCAGCCAGCTTCAGGAGAGAAGAGCCTTCTAGCACAAGACCCAGACCTCAACCTGCCCTGCTTGTTGCAGTACCACATGGCAGTGGTGATATCTGGGAGAATCGGTACCAGCTGTCTGGCAAATTGATATGGAGGCAGACCTCTGCTGAGACCAGAGTCCTCTTGTCTCCACTTCTCCCAGATTTTCCCAACCCAGCAGAGATGAACAAGTCGCCAAAGCAAACTGTGGGCTGGGCAGGGAGATGGATCTGCCGCTGGTCCAACTGCAGTCTAGCATCTACTACTGCAAGTCTTTTGCAGTGTCCTACAACACCTGGATGGAATCTGACAGGCTTCCTTCATGCTGGGTCCAGAGACACTAATACAGAGACTGTAAAGCTTGCATGTACCACCGGTGAACAGCATGTAGCCCAAAAGTTTCAGACCCATCCCACAGAGTGATCATAGCCCAATTTTCATTGATTCATTGGTTCGGAGGAAAGGCTCAGATGAAGAGGAGACTCAATGAACAAGTCAGATTTGACTTTGGCAGGTTAATTCAGAACCTTAAAGATTTAGAGAGGTCATCTGTCATCTAGAGGTGGTCCGCAACAAACTGTGGTGAGCCCACCTTCAACAGCCAGTCACTGGGGCAGGGAAAGACTGGTACAACTGACCTCTGAAGATGGGCAGAGACCACCACTATCACCCAAGGGGCACTGGTGAGGCCAAAGGGAGCACGGCAAACTAAAAATGCTTGGTAACCCACCATGAAATGCAGGTAGCACTGAAGGCCTGCAGGATTGGGATGTGTAAGTAACTGTCCAGGAGGTACAACACCACCATTCAGTCTCCAGGGCAGAAAGAACCTGAGCCAGGGTGAGGATTTTGAATTTGTCCTTGCACAGAAAGGCACTGATAAGGCGAAGATCTAGGATAGGATTGTGGTCTCCATCCTTCAGCACTAGTCGCGGGAATGACACCCTGTCCCTACTTCCAAGGCAGGTAACCTCTCTATGGTTCTATTGGCCAAAGAAGCCTGCACTTCCTGGCATAAAACGGACATCTGGTCCTCCAAGAACTAGTGCGTGGGCCACCAGCGCTTATTTTTGGGGACTGGCACTAATTTTTCCATATCAGATACTAACAGTGCAAAAGAGGGAAAAATAGATCGGAAAGACTGATGAAGAGAAAGACAGAAAAACAGTCGCAAGCCGAAAGCAGGAACCTGCAAGACTGAGAAGAGGGGTGTAGATTAAAGATTACCAGCCTTGCAATCCGGTGCGCAGGCGTTAAAATTGCACCTGCCGACAGGTTCTGAGCACAGCTTCGGACACCAGCACTTTCTTTCACAAATCAAGATCTGTGTGCAAGTGTAGCTGCTTAATAAACAGCTCTTGCAAAGCTGTCAGAAAACATTTCTTCCAAATGTGTCAACTCGTTTTAACTGAGTCGAGGGGAATTGTAGGAAAGGCGTTAAGGTGGACTACTGGTGAGGGACACCTGGACCACCAGCCTTTTAGGCGTTGGAGACTGAGGAATCAGAGTGGCCTGGAGAAAAGGTAAACCTGACATTTGAGCTTCACGGGTGGGACAGGGTCAATGTCCTGCCAAGCTCGGGGCACAAAATTAAATGGTTAGACCGTATGTGGCCTACAGTGTAACTCAATCTTAATAAAAGTATAAAGATTGCCGATTGACAATGCTGTACCAAGGATTCCCAAAACCTCACAGAATATTCAAGAATGCAAATATGAAAGATACAATGCTGGAGAAAATAGCCTTCTCCCTAAAGTAAAGCAGTGGTTTGTGACGTTACATTCATTGTCATTCTGAATCAGTTTCTCTCATGGAGCAAGTCTGGATCGCACATCCTTGCTACCTTGAGTTAAGAACCTAAATTGATCAAAACAGTAACAGCACAGCATACTGCAGAGGAACCAATGACTTGCAGAACCACTTAAAAAGTTGTCATAGTTGGTAAATTACTATCCTTTCTTAATGAGCTGCCAAAACAAAATCTCAAACAGCTCACCTCTTTGAACGACCACCACCACGGGCGCTGAACTTGTGTTGCTGTTCATAAGCCATATTTTCTAACCAAGATGGTACTTCCTGCTTAGCTTCTACAAGCAGATCCAGCAAGTCCTTGGTGATATTGATGTTCTTTTCATGAAAGAAGGATGTAGCGAGACCTAAAATCAATTCAAATATAACTCATTAATGAATACAATAAAGCAAAATTATTAGTCACAGCAAACTGCAACCAAAGCATTTGTCAATACGGAGTGACAAGAAGGAAGAAAGGATAATGTTACTTACCCAGTAAGCATCTGTACTTGGCATGTAGAGCTGTAGATTCACATGCTTTGCATACTCCTGCCATCTAGTGTTGGGTTCGGATGTTTGCAAGTTGTTTTTCTTCGAAGAAGTCTTTTCTAGTCATGAGGTAAAGGAACTCCTTTCGGTGATAGTAGCATGACCATCAACTCCATTGTTGGATTGTGTTCCCGCAATGGAGTGAGTGTAGTATAGAGATGCTCATGCGTATAAATGTAGAATGAAGAACTGCAACAACTACAGGTACATGGGGAGGTGGGTGGGCGCATGTGAATCTACAGCTCAACATGCCAAGAACAGAGGCTTACTGGGTAAGTACCATTATCCGTTCCAGGAATGTGTGCTGTAGATATACATGCTTTGCATAGACTACAAATCAGTATACTCCCATAGCGGTGGGTAACCTGTAGGTGTTGCAGTTGTTTGAAATAGTGTTAAGTACTGCTCGGCTTACATTAGCTTGTTGACATGCTAACACATCTACACAATAGTGTTTGGTAAATGTGTGCGGTGTAGACCATGTAGCTGCCTTACATATGTCAGCTAGAGGAATGTTAGCTAAAACGGCCACAGAAGCCCCTATTTTGCAAGTGGAATGCGCTCTAGGGGGTATGGATAAAGTTTTTAGCTTTAGCGTAGCATGTTTAAATGCAATTTAACAATCCATCTTGCAATACCAGATTTAGAGATGGGCTTGCCTTTGTGAGGCGAAACAAATGCAACAGTTTTGTGAAAATCTTTTGTTTTATCTATGTAGTACAATAGAGGTCTTTTAACGTCAAGCGTGTGAAGAGCGCGTTCTGCTACAGAATCAGGTTGAGGAAAAAAGACTGGTAACTCAACTGATTGGTTTATATGAAAAGCAGAAATTACTTTGGAAAGGAATTTAGGGTTGGTGAGTAGAACTACCCTGTCTGCGTAGTTGAAGGAAAATGCTACTTACCCAGTGTGCATCTGTTCTTGGCATTTAGAGCTGTAGAGTCACATACTTTACATAGATCGCCATCTAGTGTTGGGTCCGGATGTTTGCACTTTGTCTTTCCAGTCACGAGGTAGGTGACTCCTCCTTTCAGTGATAGTGCGCATGGGCATCGACTCCATAGTTAGATTGTTTTCCCCGCAGAGGGTGATAATGGACTTAGTACGAGTAGTAAAAGGAGATGTCCATGAATGCATGTATCTAAATAAGATGTCACTGCAACAGGTATAGGTACCCGGGGAGGCGGGTGGGCGCATGTGACTACAGCTCTACATGCCAACAACAGATGCATACTGATAAGTAGCATTTTCCGTTCGAGGCATGCGAGCTGTAGATCACATGCTATGCATAGACTACAGAGCAGGTCTCAAAGCGGTGGCTAACCTGTAGCTGTTGCAGTCTGAAGCACAAGTTACTAACTTGTGTAACGATATATCTGTAAGAGACAGTAGTTAGTGACAGATTCCTTACCTTAGAATATCCCCAGGCGTCAGGCTGGATCCGGAAAGTTTTTTGCGTAGCAGTACCCTTGCGCGTCGGTAGGCGGCGTCGTGCGGCTCCGCGTCCGTCGTCGTGATCGCCGGGATGACGTCGCGGGCAGTACTTAGGCACCGCCCCTGCGCGCTGACGTCAGTTCTGTACACGACTTTCCGCGCCAGGAACGCAGAGCCATGCAAGAAGCTGACATAGGTGTCTGAAAAATACTAGGGCCCTGAAAGGGATGTCCTTAACCCTAGAAATCAGTTCGCAGAACGGGGAGGATGGGTGGGGCGGTAGGAATCTGTCACTAACTACTGTCTCTTACAGATACATCGTTACACAAGTTAGTAACTTGTGCATCTGAAAGAGACACGTTAGTGACAGATTCCTTACCTTAGAATAGATACCCCAGCAATACCAACCCCGGTGGTGGGTCTGCGAACAAAGATCAGACAAGGAAGTCCTGGAGGACAGAACGTCCCAAAGAAGCCGTCCCTCCGGACCGGACTGTCAAGGCAGTAATGCTTTGTAAACGTGTGCAGCGAGGCCCACGTAGCTGCCTGACAAATAACGGGCAGCGGAACACCGCGGCCCAAGGCCGTGGTAGCAGCCGTTGCCCTGGTGGAATGGGCACGCAGCCCAACAGGAGGCTCCTTCTTAGCCAAAGAATAGCAGGTCTTGATGCACAAGGTAACCCAGCGGGAGATGGTTCGTTTGTGCACCGCCCGACCTTTTTTGGCGCCCACGTAGCCAACAAAGAGCTGGTCATCCACCCGGAAGTGTTTTTTGCGGTTGATATAGAAGGAGAGCGCACGTTTTGGGTCCAGACGGTGGAGCCTCTCTTCCTCTCTGGAAGGATGCGGAGGCGGAAAGAAGGTAGGCAAAGTGATGGTCTGCCCAATGTGAAAGGCAGTAACCACCTTTGGCAAGAAGGACGGACGCGTCCGAAGAACAACCTTGTCTGGATGAACAGACAGAAAGGGAGGTTTGCAAGATAAAGCCTGGAGCTCACTCACCCGCCGAGCGGAGGTGATGGCCACCGAGAAAGGCTGTCTTTAGAGTCAGAAGACGAAGAGGACAGTTATGCAGAGGCTCAAAGGGAGCGCACATTAAAAGGTAAGAACCAAGTTCAAGTCCCACTGAGGCATCACAAATGGAACAGGAGGAAAGAGGTGTGTAATGCCTTTTAAGAACCTGTTAACAACAGGGGACTTGAAAAGGGAGGGCTGATCAGGGAGCCTGAGGAAGGCCGAGATAGCACAGAGATAACCCTTGATGGTACCCAGGGCAGAACCCTGTTGGGCCAGAGAGAGAAGGAACAGAAGGACCTCAGAAAGAGGGGCAGAAAGGGGTTCACAGCCTTTGCTGTGCACCATGCCACAAATTTGTTACACCTGCAGGCGTATACCACCTTAGTGGAGGGACGCCTGGCTGCCAGAATCACATCACAAACTTCGGGAGGCAAGTCGAAAGGAATCAACTGCCGCCGCTCAATCTCCACGCAAGCAGGTGTAGACTGGACAGGTTCGGGTGGAGGACCGTCCCCTGCTGCTGCGACAGAAGATCCTCCCGAAGAGGCAGACGGATCGGGGGATCTACGCTCATACTGAGTAGCTCGGGATACCAAACTCTTCGAGCCCAGTCCGGAGCCACAAGAATGACTTGGGCCCGGTCGTGCCGAATCTTCTTCAACACTCTGGGTAGAAGTGGTATAGGCGGAAAGGCGTACAATAGACCGCAACTCCACTCGTGACGAAAAGCGTCGCCGAGCGAGTGCCGCCTTGGAAATTCCAACGCGCAAAACTGATGACATTGCGCGTTCTCTTCGATGGCGAATAGATCTAACCAAGGCTCTCCCCACTGTAGAAAGAGTCCTTGCGCCACTTCCGAGTGAAGACGCCATTCGTGATCCATCATGCACCTGCGGCTGGAGTTCGTCCGCCCTGGCGTTCAGGGAACCTGCCAGGTGTTGAACCATCAGGAACATGCCCTGATGTTCCAGCCATGTCCAGAGGCGCAGAGCCTCCTGACAAAGGGTCCACGACCCCACCCCGCCCTGTTTGTTGCAGTACCACATGGTGGTGGTGTTGTCGGTGAACACCTGCACTACCGTCCCTTTGACAGAGGGAAGGAATGCCTTGAGTGCAAGCCGGATCGCCCGGAGCTCCAGAAGGTTGATATGGAGCCGGGACTCCGCCGGAGACCAGAGGCCTCTGATCTCCGCCTCTCCCATGTGACCGCCCCATCCCAGAAGGGACGCGTCCGTCACAACTGTGTGCTCTGGCTGGGGAAGGGAGAGGGATCTGCCCATGACCCATTGCCGGTTCGAGAGCCACCACTGCAACTGTCTTGCAGTCCCCTCCGAGATCTGGACGTGATCGGACAGGTTGCCCTGGTGCTGCGCCCACTGGAACTTCAGGTCCCACTGCAGAGCCCGCATATGCCATCTGGCATGATTGACCAGCAGGATGCAGGAGGCCATGAGGCACAGCAGCCTCAGGGTCATCCGTACCGAAACCCAGGATAAAGGCTGAAAGATCGGAATCATAGCCTGAATATCCCGGACTCGCCGTTCGGGAGGATAGGCCCGAAACTGCGTCGTGTCCAGAACTGCTCCGATGAAAAGGAGCTGTGGAGAAGGAATCAGATGCGACTTTGGCACATTGATGGAGAACCCCAGCGAGTGCAGGAGTTCGGCCGTAGTCTGGAGGTGGGAGACGACTGCCTGGGACGAGCCCGCCTTCAGCAGCCAGTCGTCGAGGTAGGGGAAGACTGAAACTCCTGCCCGGCGCAGATGAGCTGCGACCACCGCCATCACTTTCGTGAACACCCGAGGGGCACTGGTAAGGCCAAAGGGGAGCACGGTGAACTGAAAATGCTCGAGGCCTACCGTGAACCGAAGGTAACGCCGGTGGGCTGGCAGGACGGGGATGTGGAAATAGGCGTCCTGCAAGTCCAACGCTACCAACCAGTCTCCAGGGTCGAGGGCAGTCAAGACCTGAGCTAGGGTGAGCATCTTGAACTTCTCCTTCCGGAGGAAGCGATTGACGTTCTGGAGGTCCAAGATAGGACGCATGTCCTCCTTGGGCACCAGGAAGTAGTGGGAGTAGCAACCACGTCCTACTTCTGGGGTCGGAACATGCTCGATGGCCCTCTTGGCCAAGAGGGCCGTGACTTCCTTCTGCAGAAGTACCAAGTGATCCCCTGACATGCGGTGGAATTGAGGTGGCATGGCTGGGGGGGTGGTCTCGAAGGGGAGGCAGTAGCCCCTTCGGACAATGTCCAAGACCCACCTGTCCGAGGTGATGGGACGCCAGTGGTGAAGGTGATGGCGGACCCTGCCCCCCTACTGGCGTGCTGTGCACTGGAAAGGAGGGACTAGGAGGGCTTGGAGGCCGCGGACAGGTTGGACGCATGTCCTCTTTGGGCACGAGAAAGTAGTGGGAGTAGCAACCACGCCCTACTTCTGGGGTCGGAACATGCTCGATGGCCCTCTTGGCCAAGAGGGCCGTGACTTCCTTCTGTAGAAGCACCAAGTGATCCCCTGACATGCGGTGGAATGGAGGTGGCATGGCTGGGGGGATGGTCTCGAAGGGGAGGGAGTAGCCCCTTCGGACAATGTCCAAGACCCACCTGTCCGAGGTGATGGGACGCCAGTGGTGAAGGCGGACCCTGCCCCCGACTGGCGTACTGTGCACCTGAAAGGAGGGACTAGGAGGGCTTGGAGGCCGCGGACGGGTTGGAGGTGGTGGCCTGACCCGCACGCTGGTTGCCCGAACCGCCACGGCGGTATCCACGTCCTCGGCCACGCGAAGGCGCTTGCTGCGCGGGCCGTTGGCCGGGCTGTGGACGTGACTGGGCGCCCCTTCCGTGGCCACGAAAGGGGCGAAAAGCAGACGTGAGCGGAGGGCGCACAACAGCAAGGCCCAGGGACTTAGCAGTAGCCCGTGAGTTCTCTAAACGCTCCAGCGCATGGTCTGCCTTCGAACCAAAGACCGACTCCATCAAAGGGCATGTCCATGAGTGTATTCTGGACATCCCCTGAAAACCAGTGGTTCTCAGCCAGGCGTGGCGACGCAGCGCCACCGTTGTTGCAAGCGATCTGCCCAGCGAGTCGGCGGTATCAAGGCCACAGCGGATGGTATATTTAGCCGCATCACACCCTTCCGCAATGGCGCGGGTAAGCAGTGTCTGGACCTCCTCAGAACACTGCGGCAAAACAGTTGCCACCGAATCCCACAGGGAGTGGGTGTATCGGCCCAAGAGGCAAGCGGTATTAACAGACCGCAAGCCAGCACTGGAGGAAGAGAAAGCCTTCTTCCCAAAGTGATCCAGGCGCTTGGATTCCCTATCCGGAGGGCGGTAGGGAAGGCGGTTTGGGAGGCAGAGGCTTGGACAACCAAGCTCTCAGGGGTGGGGTGTTGGGAGAGAAACAGGGGGTCGCCCGGAGCAGGGCGATGGCGTTGGGCCACGTTCCTATCCACAGGAGCCCCTGTGGTGGGTTTGGACCAGGCACCCAAAAGAACGTCAGTCAATGCATCGTTGAACGGCAGCACAGTCTCCGAAGAGGAGGCCGCCGGCTGAAGCACTTCAGTCAGGATGTTAGACCTGACGACCACTGTAGGCAACTGGAGATTCAAGGCTCCAGCAGCTCTACGCAACACCGTTGCAAAATTAGCCCCCTCCTCCGTTGCCACGGGAGGAGACAGCATGCCAGAGTCAGGGGAGGTATCCAGACCACTGGCATCCCCAAGTTCCTCAACCCAGTCCGGGTCAAACTCGCACTGTTGTGTGAGAGGGTCCTCAGACCCCTCCCAGCTCTCCTGGTCCTCCTCAGGTTGAAAATATGGAGGAGGAGGGACATCAGGGGCCCAAGGTCTCATCGGCGCCGGAAACGGCGTCGGGCGACGCCTGTCCAGCTCCATGTCCGGACCCGGAGAGAACCGGGGAACGACGCCGCCCGGAGCCCCGGACGGCGTCGGAAACGGCACCGGGGACATCGGCGTCGGCGTGGTTAGGTCAACCGGCGTCGATGGGGGTTGCGGCACCACCGGAGCCGGGGTCGAGGCCGGGACCGGGACGAAGGCTGGTGGGACAGGCGATGCCGGGACCGGAGTCGACGGCGACGCCGGAGCAACCCCATCAGAGGCCCGCGGGGCCCGAAGGCGCACCGGAGGGACCTTGAGGCCCGAAGAGGCGGGCCATGGCCGACAGGAATTCCTGTATATCGGCCCGGAGTCGCCCCCGAGCCCGGGTAGGGCGGGTACTGCGGGGGTAACTAGACAGGCACGTCCGGGGCCGCGGGGACGGTGCCGACAGGGACCTCAGCCGAGTCGCGAGACCGGCGAGGCGAAGTCTTAGAGCGATGACGCCGCTTAGACTTCTTGTGCTTCGACTTACCGGAGGAGCGCGAAGACTTTGATTCCGACAAACGGCGGGGACTCCGCGTCCGGCCCCTCGACCTCTCCCGGGACCGGGGCTTGGTGCGGCGCGGAGCCGAATGCCGGACTTCGAGGAGCTTTGAGACCGCTCTCGCAAAGCCTTAGGATGAAGTTTCCGGCAGTCAGGACACGACTCGTGTCGTGGTCTCGGCCGAGACAAAAGAGACACTCGAGGTGCGGGTCCGTGATCGACATCATGCGACCACATTCCTCGCAGGGCTTAAAGCCGGGCATCCCTACGACACCTTAGGAGTCGTGAAGACTCGTTGAAGAAACAGTGAAAAAATTCACCAAAAAGATAGTCAAAAAGTGACTAGGGCACTGCTCTTCCCGGATCTGCGCTTACTGGCACGGAAAAGAAGAACTGACGTCAGCGCGCAGGGCGGCGCCTAAGTACTGCCCGCGACGTCATCCCGGCGGTCACGACGCCGACGACGGACGCGGAGCAGCACGACGCCGCCTACCGACGCGCAAGGGTACTGCTACGCAAAAAACTTTCCGGATCCAGCCTGACGCCTGGGGATATTCTAAGGTAAGGAATCTGTCACTAACGTGTCTCTTTCAGATATAGTGTACGTAAACCTGCTTGGCCCACACTAGCTTGCTGTCTTGCTAACACATCTACACAATAGTGTTTTGTGAATGTGTGAGGTGTAGACATTGTTGCAGGTTTGCATATGTCATCTATGGGTATGTTTCTTAAGAATGCCTTAGAAGCCCCCAGTTTGCGTGGAGGGTGCTCTAGGGGGGGGAACTGTTAATGTTGGTTTTGCTTTTGCATAGCATATTTGAATGCACTTGACTATCCACCTTGCAATACCTGATTTTGATATGGGATTGCCTTTATGCGGTGGAGCAAAAGCGACAAAAAGCTGATTTGTATTACGGAAAGGTTTTGTCCTCTATGTAATAAAGTAATGCTCTTTTCACATCTAATGTGTGTAGGGCACGTTCTGCCACAGAATCTAGTTGAGGGAAGAACACTGGTAGCTCAACAGATTGATTGATATGAAAAGCAGAAATGACTTTAGGAATGAATTTAGGATTGGTTAAAAGGGTTCTTTTATAGTTCGTGCCTGAAGCTCACCCACTCTCCTTAGTGATGTGATAGCTATGAGGAAAGCTACCTTCCATGTGAGAAATTGCAGTTCACATCTGTGCAATGGCTCAAAGGGTGGACCCATTAGTCTGGTGAGAACAATGTGGAGTCCACACTGGAGCAGGTGGCTGTGTGGGTGAATGACTCTAGTCCCTCCATAAAAGCTTTGATGACAGGCACTCTAAAGAGAGATAGATGTCTATTTTGGAGGTATGCAGCTATTGCAGCCAAATGCAAGCGTATGGATGTGTACGCTAAATTGGAACATTGTAGATGCAACAAACATTATGTTTTGAACAGAAGTATCAAGGGGATTGATGTGATTGTTAGATTAAGGTAGCCAAACTCTAGGACTTCAGGTGCCCGATCGCCAGTTTGAGGTGACTGGGGTCTGGATGTCTCATGTCTCCATGGCTCTGCGTGAGGACATTGGGTGTAAGACGTAGTTTTTGATGAGGAACTACTGACAGTTCCAACAGAGCTGTGAACCAGGGTTGACATGCCCACTTGGGAGCAACTAGGATTAGTGTCAGGGACGACTGAGTTTCCGAACCACTAATGGAATGAGTGGGAGAGGCTGAGAAGCGTAAGCAAATATCCCTGACCAATTCATCCATAGTGCATTGCCTTTGGACAATGGGTGTGGATACCTGGATGCGAAGCTTGGGCATTTTGCGTTTAGGTGTGTGGCAAACAGATCTAGGTCTGGGAAGCCCCACATTTGAAAGAATGGGAGGAGAACTTGAGGGTGCAGTTCCAATTCGTGGATTTGTGTCTGACGACTGAGCAGATCTGCTATCTGATTTAGTCCTGGAAGGTGTTCCACTAGGAGAAATATTTTGTGATGTATGGCCCATTTCCAGATGGTCTGTGCTATCTGTGACAGCTGGAGTGTGTCCCCCCCGTTTTTGTATGTAGTACATCGATGTCATGTTGTCTGTACGAATCAAGACAGTTTTGCCTACTAGATAAACTTGAAACGCTTTCAGCGCCAGAAAAATTGCTAGCAGCTCTAGATGATTTATAGGAAGCTGTTTTTGCTGCAAGCTCCACATGCCCTGAATTGTGTGGGTTTGGAGATCCGCTCCCCAACCCATCAGTGATGCGTCCGCTGTTAATACGGTCTGTGGAACCGGGTCGCCGAAGGGCCGCCTTTTTAAAAGGTTGTGTGTGTTTCACCACTGCAGAGAGCGATGGGTGCGGCCGTCTACCAACACTAGATCTGATAAGACCCTGAGCCTGGTTCCACTGACGTGCTAAGCATTCCTGTAGGGGATGCATTTGAAGTCTTGCGCAAGGGACTAATAGAATGCAAGACGCCATCATTACCAGTAACTGCATGAACACTCGAGCTGGTAATGTGTTGAGGCTGAAACAGACAGCAGGGCCTGTATATTTCGGGCTCTGGCCGGAGTTGGGTAGACTAGAGCTTTGTGTGTGCCTATAGTAGCTCCTAGATGTGCTTGAGTGGTGGATGGTTGGAGATGGGATTTGGACATTTTTACTGTGAAACCTAGCTGGTGGAGCAACTGCACACTTGTGTGTGTGTGTGTGTGTGTGTGTGGCGTAGACAGCTGTCGTGCGAGCTGGCTTTTATGAGCCAGTCGTCTAAGTATGAGAAGACGTGAATGTGTTGTCTTTGTATATGGGCTGAGACTACTGCCAAGCATTTTGTGAAAACCCTGGGTGCGGTTGTCACTCCGAATGGGAGCACCTTGAATTGATAATGCTGGCCTGCTACCACAAACCTGAGGTATTTGCGGTGCGCAGGGTGTGAAAGTAGGCGTCCTTTAAATCCAGAGTGGAGAGAAAGTCTCCTTGCTGAATGAGCGGAAGCACTTGGTGTTACCATATGAAAGTGGTCCGACTGAATGTATAGATTTAGTTCTGAGGACCAATATAGGCCTGAGAGCCGTCCTTTTTGGGAATTAGAAATTAGAGGGAGTTCACACCTGCCCCTTGGTATTGTAAAGGGACTGGTTATATAGCACCTTTCTGTATGAGAGAGAACTTTTTGATTTAGACGGGTGAGATGTTCTTGTGACATGAGGTGTGACCTTGGAGGAATGTTCGGTGGAGTGTTTGTAAGCTCCAGGCAGTAACCAGATTGGATAATTTGCAGAACCCATTTGTCTGATGTAATCGTATTCCAAATTTGTAGAAATTCGGCTTCTTGCGCGTGAGAGTCTTCATGTTCGGAGTCGTCTCCAACGAAATCCGCTGCAGAGCGGCTTTATTGATGCATTTCGTGACGTCGAGCCAGACTATCACGGAGCGTCTTCTTCAATCGAAATGACCGACACGTGTCGCAGTCTTTCTCGTCGTGTTCCGGGGATAGGCAAAGCTTGCACACTTTGTGCAAGTTGGTGCGCGGACACTTAGCGCGACACCCAGGACAGAACTTTAATGGAGTCCGTTCCATCGACTGCTATCGACCCTGGCGCGGGTAGGTCCAACGGCCCTCCACGAATCTTCAGATCGAAGGATTTCGCGTGTAAACGAAACGAGGAGAATGGGAACCCGATCGATAAACAATACCGTCGAGGATAGTGGATTGCGCGTCGAAGGGAGCCCGAAAAACGGTGCAGAACCGGAGCGCAACATTTCACATCCGAACCCGATAGCGGAAAAAAACCAATCTAACTATGGAGTCGATGCCCATGCGCACTATCACCGAAAGGAGGAGTCACCTACCTCGTGACTGGGAAAGACTTCTTCGAAGAAAACAAAGTGCAAACATCCGGACCCAACACTAGATGGCGATCTATGCATAGCATGTGATCTACAGCTCACATGCCTCGAACATACAAGTTCGAACAGCACTTATATAGTACGAACAGCATTAATATATGGACATAAATATTACATTTACTGCAAACAATGCCCTTCCCTGATCCATAATGTGGTACTGTAAACTATCAGCCAAGGGGTTTGCGCTGCAGGGGCTGGGTCTAAATGTCTCAAGGACAAAATAAACATGAAAACTTGTTGTCCTTGAGCCCAAACAATGTCCCGGGCATCGGGCTATAGGAATTCCACACCTTTGGCACAGCCACACTACCCTGTGAGAGGCAGATGCCAAAAGAGAAGCGTGGGTAGACAACTGGAGGATCACCAGCATTGTGGTCCTGTCTGAGGGCACCAATCGCAAGGACCCTGCCCAATAACCAGAGTCTGCTAGCTACATGCACATACAATCCTCATAAGTACAACGCTCCATTACTGTCCCCCGCCGACCATGCACCCACTAATTTTAAACTCCATGTCTTATCAAGTGAATTTGAGAAATTCTACCCATTTCACCTTGAAACGCATGCATTAAAATTCATTACCAAGGTTTCCTACACGGCCTGTACGACCAATTCGATGCACATATTCCTCAATATCACTTGGCAAATCGAAGTTAATTACATGTTTCACATTTGAAATATCCAGTCCCCGAGCGGCAACCTAAAACGATAAAAGTAAGAGTTAACAAATCTAAAAGGGAGAAAATATTTAAATGGACAAAATACAGAATAATCCCTGCCCCATACCTCCCCCCAGCCTATGCGCCAATACCGGATAAATAGTTTATCATTAAAGGAACTCAGGTTACTTGTGACTATGTGGTCTATATTAACTCCCAACGCCTCTGAAATGTTATAAATTCCTCATCAGGGTACAACTGCCCTCACACCCAATATTTCAACCTTGCCACCAACATGTCTTGGTCTGCTGAACTGAGTTTCTTTGTCTTGTCTATATAGAACCTAATGTATCGGTTCACGTCTAAACAGAGCAATGATTTTTTTGTGGATGGTGCTGATTCGGGAAGAATGAGTAGTAGGGCAAGTTCATTCGGATGGAAGTCAGTAGGGACTTAAGCATAACGTTTAGGTTGCTTTGTAAGATTCATTTGTCCCTTGTGAAAAGCAGAAAAGGTACTTCGACAGTGAATGCCTGCATTTGCCCCTACCCTCCTTGCTGATTAAGTGCTAGGAGAAGCATGTCTTCCAAGAGAGAAACTTTAGGTGTGCTTTGCAGATCGGTTCGAGGAGAGGCAGCATCAGGTGAGACAGGAGTTTTAAGTTCCCATGACACTGGAGAGCTCTCTACAGAAGATGAGCACTCTACAGAAGGAAATACTCTAAATATTCCTTTCATAAACTGTTTCATGATTCCTTGAGAGAAAAGAATTGGTGTAAGAAAGTGCCCTCTTTTTGAATGGTTGGCCCCATTTTTGCTATACTGCTGACAGACTTTTAGTGTGCCCTGGGCTCCTGCCAATAAGGTACCCAGGGCCTATGTTCTTTCCCTAAAAGAGGCCTTCCCTGGTCACAGTGCCCTGGGTACCTGTGGTACCATTTACCAGGGACTGACCTGTGGCCAGAGTGCCAGTTGGGTTTGGTCTTCAATGCAGTTTTAGGGAAAGAACATAGGCCCTGGGTACCAGATTGGCAGGAGCCCAGGGCACACTCAAAGCACATCAGCAGTTCAGCAAAAAGTGGGGGCAACCATGCAGAAAGAGGGCACTTTCTCACAAAAGTGAGCAAAGCTTTAAAAATAAAATACTTACTGCAGTGGCAACCAGAATTGGACATTTCCCAGAGCGGAACTGATGTAGAGCTTCTTCTCGGTCTCGTTGAGAGCGATCCCCATGAATGCTTGTGCAAGCATAACCTTCACGGTACAGAAAGTCCTCTAGCGAATCCGCTCCCTTTTTTGTTTCTACAAACACCAAGGTCAGCGAATCTTTACCTAAAACAAAATATATATATGGTCAGATACACACCTTGTTTTGAAAATGTTAGTCAGCAAACCTAGAGTTGTCAACATTAACTCACTCAGTGCAGAACGATCAGTAAAAATATGCAGTTGCTCACAGTGTAGTAACACCTGCACTTGTTTCGAAGTTTTTTTGCTATCAAGTAGTGAAAGCGGTGTGGATGTGAAGGGGGGGGATGTTAAAACATTTCTGCTCTAGCTTTTTAGCAGCAAGCAGTATTTTTGGCAGGGTGTTAAGACAGAAGTCCTTGCATGTTCCTTACTTTTGGCTGGTCTTTATTTCCCCCCGAAGTAGACAATACAAGTAGAATCCAGTTGAGTGGACCAGAACGGTTTTAGGTTAAAAATATGAGCCCTGGGATCTATCAATTGGGGTGCAACTAGTGTACACTAGTAGCTAAGCCTCAAATAAAAATCTCTGTGCGCCCTGCTTAACACTAATGCATCAACTATGTGTTACCTGGGCAAATTTGGACTACAGTGCTAATTAGATATGGGAGAAAACGCTTGCAGGCACAAACAAACGGAACAAAAGCTCCACGGCCTGGATATGCAGACTCAAACAACCATCCTGCTGCTATCAAGACTTATGTAGGAAAAACAAACACTTCCATCAATCATTGTATCTGCAGTTGCTTCCTCTGATGCAGAGCAGACTGAAAAACAAGGCTCTTCGAAAGCATTCTCCACTACAACGCTTGCTTCAGCCAGCAGATAAGAAAAAAAGTTACTTACCTATAACTGTGGTAATCAAGTATTGGTATCTTTCATAAGGAAAATGCTACTTACCCAGTATGCATCTGTTCTTGGCATGTAGAGCTGTAGATTCACATGCTTTGCATAAGCCTGCCATCTAGTGTTGGGTCCGGATGTTTGCACTTTGTTTTTCTTCAAAGAAGTCTTTTCCAGTCACAAGGTAGGGGACCCCTCCTTCCGGTAATAGTGCGCATGGGAATCAACTCCATTGTTAGATTGTTTTCCCGCAGAGGGTGAGAATGGAGTTAGTAAGAGTAGAATAGAGATGTCCATGTGTATGTATCCAAGTAAGATATTACTGCAACAGGTATAGGTACACGGGGAGGCGGGTGGGCGCATGTGAAGCTACAGCTCTACATGCCAAGAACAGATGCATACTGGCTAAGTAGCATTTTCCGTTCGAGGCATGCGAGCTGTAGATCACATGCTTTGCATAGACTACACAGCAATAATCCTCCGAAAGCGGTGGCTAACCGGTAGCTGTTGCAGTGGTTTGAAATAGTGTACGTAAAACTGCCTGGCCTACATTAGCTTGTTGTCTTGCTAACACATCTACACAATGTTTTGTGAATGTGTAAGGTGTAGACTATGTTGCAGCTTTGCAGATGTCTGCTATGGGGATGTTTCCTAAGAACGCCGTAGAAGCCCCCAGTTTGCGAGTGGAATGCGCTCTGGGGGAATTGTTAAAGTTCTTTTTGCTCTTGCATAGCATGTCTGAATACATTTGACTATCCACATCGCAATACCAGATTTTGAAATGGGATTGCCTTTATGTGGTGGAGCAAAAGCAACAAAGTTGTTTAGTCTTACGAATAGGTTTTGTCCTTTCTATGTAATAGAGTAATGCTCTTTTCACATCTAGTGTGTGTAAGGCTCGTTCTGCCACTGAATCTGGTTGAGGAGAGAACACAGGCAACTCAACAGATTGGTTGATGTGGAAGGCAGTTACTACTTTGAGTAAGAATTTAGGGTTAGTACGAAGAACCACTTTGTTGTGGTGTATTTGTAAAAACGGTTCTTCTATGGTTAGTGCCTGAAGCTCACCCACTCTCAAGTGATGTAATTGCAATGAGGAAAGCCACTTTCCCAGTGAGAAATTGTAATTCCCATTTATGCAATGGCTCAAAAGGTGGACCCATCAATCTGGTGAGAACAATATTAAGATTCCACACTGGGGCAGGTGGAAGTCTTTGGGGAATAACTAGAGTCCTTCAATAAAGGCCTTTTTAACAGGCACTCTGAAAAGAAACAGATGTCTCTTTTGAAGGTATGCAGCTATTGCAGCGAGATGTAAGCGTATGGATGTGTACGCTAAATTTGATAGTTGTAAATGCAGTAAATAGCAAATGATTTGAACTCAAGCGGGTTGATATGGTTATTACAGTAAATAACAAAATCGCTTCCATTTTGCTGCATAGCAAGCTCTTGTAGTATGACGGAACATGGCGGCGGCAGGTTAGGCGCTAGCTGCGAACTCCTCTCAACCCCCCGGCACCTTTTGAAATTTCCTGAGTTTTAAACTTACCGTACTGTTGGCGTTGCTGGTGGAGGATGTTTTTTGTTTCCTTTGGTTGTTCTGTGTCGGCGGTGTGCCGTTGTCCGTTTGATTGGGGCGTTTTGCTGATCCGCTGCTCCGGGCTCGGAGCTCCGCGTTTGGGGAAGCTTCTGTTTGCTTCCTGCTGACTCGGCGTTCTGCTGACTGGCGTGGTTTCGCGTTGCTGCCCCCCGCAGGATTGGAGTGGAGTGGAGGTGAGGCGGATTTCTGTGGTGGCTTCCGGAGCAAGTCTGGCGAGGTGGAGCAGTGGACTTGGAGGAGCTTGTGAGAGGGTGTGCGCTGGCGGAGGGGGGCTGCTTGGGGCAGCGTGTGGTAGCAAGGATTTCCCTGCGTGGAGTTCCAGGTAGGATTTCCTACCCTTATTTGAAAGTGCCTTGCAGTAGACTTTGTGCACAAATACCCCCTACCTCCATTAAATCTCAGATTGACTGCGTTGGACTACAGAGTCCACAGGACTGTTTCAGCTTGAGCCAACTGATGCCCCCTAGACGGAATAAAAGACCAGACAAGGGGGATAGTAAAGGGAGCTTCCTTTTAGACCGGTCAGTTGAGAAAGATAAGCCTGAAACCGCACTATTATTCCCGACACTCTCATTAGCTCCGAGTGTAGAGGGTATAAATAAGGGGTTTGCTCTGCAGATTTAAATTTTCCCATTTTTTCTGATCCTCACCAATCATCAGAAAACCAGTCTTCGCAAGTGGTAATAGAAAGGCGTTCAGTAGCCTTGGGACAACTTAGTCGATATACCTTACGTAATAGGATATATAAAAAGGAGGAATATCTGGAAGATGCCTCAATATCAGGAAAGTCTGGCTTAAAAAAAAAAAAATCAGGAAAAAAACATCCAAAAATTCAAAAAAAACAGCAAATTGTCTCGTCTCAGTCTTCGCGACAATTAAAGGAAACTTCTACACTTAAAGTTAACCCTCTTTAAGATCCTTTTTAAAGTACATGAGAAAACACAAGTATCTCTGGTTCCGTCTTTGAAGGAGCCCTGCTCGGCCTTAAGTAAAGGTAGTGTAAGGGCCTTACCAATAGCACCGGAGGCCATAATGGATACAGGGGATATAGTGCCGGGGTCTGGGTTGGCCAATATTGCAACATCTAATATGTTCGAGGTATTAGGTGAGGTCGGGCCAGGATCTTCTACTAGCGGTGATTCTTCGAACGCTAGATCAACTTCCTCGGCAATAGTTGCAATATCATCTGTCCCCGATCAACCAAATTTGGCACAAATGTTAGATGCCCTTGCATTAGAGATTCGGAGTAAGTTCTCCATCTCCGAGATAAATCAAGCTAAGATACAAGAATCTTGTGAGTCCCTAGAAGCTAAAATGTCTGCAATTACTGAAAGAACTTGCGCGATGGAGGCATCAATAGAAATATTAAATAAACAAGTCGAGGCAAATTGTACTGAGATCCAGGTCTTGAAAAAAGGAGAAAAAGTTTTGCTTGACAAATTGGAGACGTTAGAAAATAATGCAAGACGGAATAATATCAAAATTCTAAATATTCCGGAGGGTGAAGAGGGGGGACGACATCAAGACCTATATTATAAACTTATTAAAAGATTTCATTCCTGTGGTTGATGTTAAGGAATTGGAAATTGATATTCAGAGAATTCACAGAGACCCTTTTTCTAAGAACCCAAATAGCAAAAACCCGAGGCGAATCCTAGTTAATTTCAGGACATACACTTTAAAGGAGCGGATATTATCAGAAGCCTTAAAAGTTGGAACCTTTACGAAGGAGGATTGGACTTTTAGGAGAAGGTCAGATCTCTCACGGATTACACAGGACAGACAATGGGAGCTGGGTAAATTTATCCCAATTTTAAGATCTCTGGGCGCCACTGTACAACTGAGATTTCGTGCCATACTCAGGGTGATGTGGAAAAATAAAATGTTGAATTTTCGGGACCCTAAGGAGGTAGGGCTCTTTGTTGATCAAATTAAAACTCAGGATAATTAGGAGCAAGAAGAAACACTGTATGAATAGTATAGGTGCCGGGTAGGAGGGAGATGGGTTTATAGGGGTTAAGGTACATCAAACCCCATGTGGTATAGGAGGGTTCCCGTGGGAGGGGGTGTGAAGTTTCACAAGAAGAATTTTATTTTAAGTTTTCACCGGCTGGGGAGCAAGTAGGGAAAAAAAAAAAAGTCCTCTTATGTTTAATATGGTTGGTTAAAGAAGTTGTTAATTGGTTAGGAACATCTGGTATCCAGAGTGCACTCTCGAGACCCAGAGATAGAATAGGATGGTCTGATATAAATGATGGAAACTAGAATTTGTACTTGGAATGTCAATGGCTTAAGGGTTTCAGATAGACGCAGGAGGATATTCCAATATTTAAGACAGGCGGACTTTGATAGTATGATTTTACAAGAGACTCACTTGACATCTGAGGAATGGGAGCTGGCTGTCGTAAAACAAAGATGGATTGATGCACAAGTTATTAACTTGTGTAACGATATATCTGTAAGAGAGAGTAGTTAGTGACAGATTCCTTACCCTAGAATATCCCCAGGCGTCAGGCTGGATCCGGAAAGTTTTTGCGTAGCAGTACCCTTGCGTGTCGGTAGGCGGCGTAGTACGGCTCCACGTCAGTCGTCGGCATCGCCGGGATGACGTCACGGGCAGTACTTAGATGCCGCCCCTGCGCGCTGACGTCAGTTCTGTACACGACTTTCCGCGCCAGGAACGCAGAGCCATGCAAGAAGCTGACATAGGTGTCTGAAAAATACTAGGGCCCTGAAAGGGATGTCCTTAACCCTAGAAATCAGTTCGCAGAACGGGGAGGATGGGTGGGGCTGTAAGGAATCTGTCACTAACTACTGTCTCTTACAGATATATCGTTACACAAGTTAGTAACTTGTGCATCTGAAAGAGACACGTTAGTGACAGATTCCTTACCTTAGAATAGATACCCCAGCAATACCAACCCCGGTGGTGGGTCTGCGAACAAAGATCAGACAAGGAAGTCCTGGAGGACAGAACGGCCAAAGAAGCCGTCCCACCAGACCAGACTGTCAAGGCAGTAATGTTTTGTAAACGTGTGCAGCGAGGCCCACGTAGCTGCCTGACAGATAACTGGCAGCGGAACACCGCGGCCCAAGGCCGTGGTAGCAGCCGTTGCCCTGGTGGAATGGGCACGCAGCCCAACAGGAGGCTCCTTCTTAGCCAAAGAATAGCAGGTCTTGATGCACAAGGTAACCCAGCGGGAGATGGTCCTCTTGTGCACCGCCCGACCTTTTTGGCGCCCACGTAGCCAACAAAGAGCTGGTCATCCACCCGGAAGTGTTTTGTGCGGTCGATATAGAAGGAGAGCGCACGTTTTGGGTCCAGACGGTGGAGCCTCTCCCTCTCTGGAAGGATGCGGAGGCGGAAAGAAGGTGGGCAAAGTGATGGTCTGCCCAATGTGGAAAGCAGTAACCACCTTTGGCAAGAAGGACGGACGCGTCCGAAGAACAACCTTATCTGGATGAACAGACAGAAAGGGAGGTTTGCAAGTAGAGCCTGGAGCTCACTCACCCGCCGAGTGGAGGTGATGGCCACTAGAAAGGCTGTCTTCAGAGAGAGAAGACGAAGAGGACAATTATGTAGAGGCTCAAAGGGAGCGCACATTAAAAAGGTAAGAACCAAGTTCAAGTCCCACTGAGGCATCACAAACGGAACAGGAGGGAAGAGGTGTGTAATGCCTTTTAAGAACCTGTTAACAGGGGACTTGAAAAGGGAGGGCTGATCAGGGAGCCTGAGGAAGGCCGAGATCGCACAAAGATAATCCTTGATGGTACCCAGGGCAGAACCCTGTTGGGCCAGAGAAAGAAGGAACAGAAGGACCTCAGAAAGAGGGGCAGAAAGGGGATTCACAGCCTTTGCTGTGCACCATGCCACAAATTTGTTCCACCTGCAGGCGTATACCACCTTAGTGGAGGGACGCCTGGCTGCCAGAATCACATCACAAACTTCGGGAGGCAAGTCGAAAGGAATCAACTGCCGCCGCTCAATCTCCACGCAAGCAGGTGTAGACTGGACAGGTTCGGGTGGAGGACCGTCCCCTGCTGCTGCGACAGAAGATCCTCCCGAAGAGGCAGACGGATCGGGGATCTACGCTCATATTGAGTAGCTCGGGATACCAAACTCTTCGAGCCCAGTCCGGAGCCACAAGAATGACTTGGGCCCGGTCGTGCCGAATCTTCAAAACTCTGGGTAGAAGTGGTATAGGCGGAAAGGCGTACAATAGACCGCAACTCCACTCGTGACGAAAAGCGTCGCCGAGCGAGTGCCGCCTTGGCAATTCCAACACGCAGAACTGATGACATTGCGCGTTCTCTTCGGTGGCGAATAGATCTAACCAAGGCTCTCCCCACTGTAGAAAGAGTCCTTGCGCCACTTCCGAGTGAAGACGCCATTCGTGATCCATCATGCACCTGCGGCTGAGTTCGTCCGCCCTGGCGTTCAGGGAACCTGCCAGGTGTTGAACCATCAGGAACATGCCCTGATGTTCCAGCCATGTCCAGAGGCGCAGAGCCTCCTGACAGAGGGTCCACGACCCCACCCCGCCCTGTTTGTTGCAGTACCACATGGCGGTGGTGTTGTCTGTGAACACCTGCACTACCTTCCCTTTGACAGAGGGAAGGAATGCCTTGAGTGCAAGTCGGATCGCCCGGAGCTCCAGAAGGTTGATATGGAGCCGGGACTCCGCCGGAGACCAGAGGCCTCTGATCTCCGCCTCTCCCATGTGACCGCCCCATCCCAGAAGGGACGCGTCCGTCACAACTGTGTGCTCTGGCTGGGGAAGGGAGAGGGATCTGCCCATGACCCATTGCCGGTTCGAGAGCCACCACTGCAACTGTCTTGCAGTCCCCTCCGAGATCTGGACGTGATCGGACAGGTTGCCCTGGTGCTGCGCCCACTGTAACTTCAGGTCCCACTGCAGAGCCCGCATATGCCATCTGGCATGATTGACCAGCAGGATGCAGGAGGCCATGAGGCCCAGCAGCCTCGGTCATCCGTACCGAAACCCAGGATAAAGGCTGAAAGATCGGAATCATAGCCTGAATATCCCGGACTCGCCGTTCGGGAGGATAGGCCCGAAACTGCGTCGTGTCCAGAACTGCTCCGATGAAAAGGAGCTGTGGAGAAGGAATCAGATGCGACTTCGGCACATTGATGGAGAACCCCAGCGAGTGCAGGAGTTCGGCCGTAGTCTGGAGGTGGGAGACGACTGCCTGGGACGAGCCCGCCTTCAGCAGCCACTCGTCGAGGTAGGGGAAGACTGAAACCCCTGCCCGGCGCAGATGAGCTGCGACCACCGCCATCACTTTCGTGAACACCCGAGGGGCACTGATAAGGCCAAAGGGGAGCACGGTAAATTGAAAATGCTCGTGGCCTACCGTGAACCGAAGGTAACGCCGGTGGGCCGGCAGGACGGGGATGTGAAAATAAGCGTCCTGCAAGTCCAACGCTACCAACCAGTCTCCAGGGTCGAGGGCAGTCAAGACCTGAGCTAGGGTGAGCATCTTGAACTTCTCCTTCCGGAGGAAGCGATTGACGTTCCGGAGGTCCAAGATAGGACGCATGTCCTCCTTGTCCTTTTTGGGCACCAGGAAGTAGTGGGAGTAGCAACCACGTCCTACTTCTGGGGTCGGAACATGCTCGATGGCCCTCTTGGCCAAGAGGGCCGTGACTTCCTTCTGCAGAAGTACCAAGTGATCCCCTGACATGCGGTGGAATTGAGGTGGCATGGCTGGGGGGGGTGGTCTCGAAGGGGAGGCAGTAGCCCCTTCGGACAATGTCCAAGACCCACCTGTCCGAGGTGATGGGACGCCAGTGGTGAAGGTGATGGCGGACCCTGCCCCCCTACTGGCGTGCTGTGCACTGGAAAGGAGGGACTAGGAGGGCTTGGAGGCCGCGGACGGGTTGGAGGTCAGGCCACCGCCTGACCTGCACGCTGGTTGCCCGAACCGCCACGGCGGTATCCTCGGCCACGCGTAGACGCTTGCTGCGCGGGCCGGTGGCTGGGCAGCTGACGTGACTGGGCGCCCCTGTGGTGGGTTTGGATCAGGCACCCAAAAGAACGTCAGTGAGTGCATCATTAAACGGCAGCAGTCTCCGAAGAGGAAGCCGCCGGCTGAAGCACTTCTGTCAGGAGGTTAGTCCTGACGGCCACAGTAGGTAACTGGAGATGTAAGGCTCCAGCTGCTCTACGCAACACCGTTGCAAAATTAGCTCCCTCCTCCGTAGCCACGGGAGGACACAGCATGCCAGTGTCAGGGGAGGTGTCTAGACCACTGGCATCCCCAAGTTCCTCAGCCCAGTCCGGATCATACTCACACTGTTGTGTGAGAGGGTCCTCAGACCCCTCCAGCTCTCCTGGTCCTCCTCTTGTTCAAAATATGGAGGAGGAGGGACATTTGGGACCCAAGGTCTCATCGGCGTCGGTCCGGCTCCATGTCCAGAGCCGGAGAGAGCCGGGGAACGACGCCGTCCGGAGCCCCGGACGGCGTCAGGAACGGCACCAGGGACATCGGCGGAGGCGTGGTTAGGTCAACCGGCGTCGATGGGGGTTGCGGCACCACCGGAGCCGGGATCGAGGCCGGAGCCGAGGCCGGGATGAATGCTGGTGGGACAGGCGGCGCCGGGACCAGAGTCGACGGCGGCGCCGGGGCAACCCCATCAGGGCCCGCGGGGCCCGAAGGCGCACCGGAGGGACCTGAAGGCCCGAAGAGGCGGGCCATGGCCGACAGGAATTCCTGTATTTCGGCCGGAGTCGCCCCCGAACCCGGAAAGAACGGGTAATTTGGGGGCGGCTCTACAGGCATGTATGGGACCGCGGGGACGGTGCCGACTGGGGCCTCAGCCGAGTCGCGAGACCGGCGAGGCGAAGTCTTAGAGCGATGACGCCTCTTAGACTTCGTGCTTCGACTTACCGGAGGAGCGCGAAGACTTGGACTCCGACGAACGGCGGGGGCTCCGCTACCGGCCCCTCGACCTCTCGGGACCGGGGCTTGGCGCGGAGCCGACTGCCGGACCTAGAGTAGCTTTCGAGACCGCTCTCGCAAAGCCTTCGGATGAAGTTTCCGGCAGTCAGGGCACGACTTCGTGTCGTGGTCTCGGCCGAGACAGAAGAGACACTCCAGATGCGGGTCCGTGATCGACATGCGACCACAGGCCTCGCATGGCTTAAAGCCGGGCATCCCTATGACACCTAGGAGTCGTGAAGACTCGATGAAGAAACAGTGAAAAAATTCACAAAAAAGGATAGTCAAAAAGTGACTAGGGCACTACTCTTCCCGGATCCGCGCTTACTGGCGCGGAAAAAGAAGAACTGACGTCAGCGCGCAGGGGCGGAGTCTAAGTACTGCCCGCGACGTCATCCCGGCGACCACGACGACAGACGCAGAGCCGCACGACGCCGCCTACCGACGCGCAAGGGTACTGCTACGCAAAAAACTTTCCGGATCCAGCCTGACGCCTGGGGATATTCTAAGGTAAGGAATCTGTCACTAACGTGTCTCTTTCAGATATGGTAAAATCACCTCCTCCTGCCCTTTGGTAGGATTACAATTATTTTGTACACACCATAAGAATTTTTTTTTTCAATTTCAAGCATAGGAGTGCCTTGTGGAGGGCCTTCTAGCTTCTTTCAAGATGGTCATGCAGTCTTGAGGAAGTCCTAAATGACCATACTGGAGTACCTCAGGAGCCATGCTGCCAAGTTCAGTGAGGGAAGGTTGGGGTGAGAAATCCTCCCGTTCATCTTGGACAGCAAGTGCGGTCTGCACGGCAGTCTCCTGTGTGGGCATTCTGAAGGTTCTGAAGGTTAAGTAAGTGAATCCACATTGACCCGAAATTATTCGAATCATCAAATTTCTTTGACTTGCGCGTGTTTGTCAGTGATTTGTTGCCAACATGTTAGCTTGGAGTGAACGCAAAATTTGTGTGTTCCTGTGTCCAGTTTTTATTTGAAAAATCAGGTTTGATTAATGCGTAGAGGTTTAACCCTTTCTGCATAGTTTAGAATGTATGTTCTACCAAAATTTAGGAATCCCAGTATTGATTGTAAATTTTTTTGCGTTTTTGGAGGTTGGAGCAGCGCACACTTCTCTAGAAAGTTAGCTGCCAAGCTCTTGCCTTCACTTGAAAGCTCATATCCCAAAAATAGGACATTGAGATGGGCAATTCGGGACTTTTTAAAGTTGAACTTGTAGCCCTCAGAGGCGAATCCCAATATAATGGTGCTCACCCTGTTCAAGTGTTTTTCCAAGTCATCGTCTGTCAGATAAATATCATCGACATAGGACAATGCCTCGTTGTCATAAATTTGTAGTAACTCCGTTACTCTTGCTGAGAATAACCCCGGGCTGTTCTTGAACCCTTGTGGGAGTCGACAAAAGTGACGCTGGGTCCCCATTATGGAGAATGCCGTTAAGTACCTACTTTCAGGTGCTATATTTTGACAAAAGAATCCATTTGAGATGTCTAATGTTGTTTTGTATTTTTTGCGCACAATGTTATTCATTAATGCTGTGCTGTGTGCATTTTGCACTGCAAAAGTTTTAGAACAAGTGTTTAAATGTCTGTAGTCCAAAACTAGACGATATGCATTGTCTGGTTTGGAGACAGGAAACAAAGGATTGTTCATAGATGAGGTGCTAGTTTCAATCACCCCTTGGTATTCAAGTTGATTTAAAATCTCCCTGACCTGTTTTTTAGCTTCTTGCTTAATTGGATACTGCCTCTGAGCAGTAGGTTCATGTTTCAGATGTATTTTATGGTGAGGGAGTCCTCATCCCATCCTACATGATTTTTATATAATGCTGGAGCCTGGGCCACTGCCCATTTTCTGGCATATGTATATTTTAAGTGAATTGGAATGTGATTGGAGAAGGCAGGCATAATCATGTCCTCGCCGTGTGGGCACTCCCTGACAAATTGTGGTGGCCAGTCTTTTTCTGCTAGAAGTATGTCATAACCCTTTGATAGTCTTTCCCAAAAAAGTGCTTTAACCTGTCTAGGTTTGTCTCCCTCCATCCGGAGTTTTATTTCATATAACCTTTGTGGAGTACTAACCCTGGTGTCTACAGTTTCTACTGTAATGTACTCATTCAAGTCCACTATCTCCAGAAGTTCCATCAGGTTCTGGCGAGTTATTGTGACTTCTGCTGCACTGTCCAGCATTGTCTGAGCCCATTCTCCGTTCTTGAGTTGCGATCTCATTATTCTCGGCATGTCTTATCTTCAGACCTGCTACTTTCTTTTGGAGAATTGAGGTTTAGCTTTAATTTTTGTTGCGTGCTTGTCGTCTTTCGATTTCACGCGTTCTTCTCTATGTTCTGTTCGTCCTCTTCTTTCCGAAGTCTGTGATGAGACCTGAAAGGGACGAGAGGAACGTGTATCAGTGTCTTGATACCTATCAGGTTTTCTCAAATTATCCCTATTCCTGAGGTTGTACCTCCTTTCAGAGGGCTCCTTTTGAGGAGACCTACCTCGGGATTGAGAACCTTTCTCGTTTGAATTTTGTTTGTTAGATTCCCACTTCTTTTTAGAAGATGTAGGAGTTTGTTTAATGGAGTCCTTTTCAGGACTTTCCGATAGTTTTGGTTTAGCTGGTCTCCCACCCAAACTATCTCTGCCTAATTCTGCATAAGATTGCTCTATAATTCTGGGTAGCTCTGTCTGATGTTCTGTAACATCAAATTCCCTTAGTTTTTGTCGGATCGCCACTGCTGCTGCCTCCCCTTTAATATTAGATAATATTATCGTTGAGACCTGTTCAAAATTTCTCAGTAATTTCATACCTAAATTTAAAGCAGGCTCTGCTCCATATTAGTTTTGAATTTGTTTTAGGACATCTGGTATTACCGCAATTGACGGAATGCCGTGTGTTTTAGTGTAGATGGCAGCAAAGACTGAGCCCCAAGTGGTGCAGTCTTCCAGTTGTGGTGTGATCCCCATTGGTAAACTGATGGTTAGGATTCTGTGTTTCTCATGTGGGCTAGTATTTGGAAATACTGCTTCAATTTGAGTAATTTTTTGAGCTATCCAAAATGGAATTTGCTCCCGCTTAGTGGGCATTTTACCCATCACTGCGTATAGAGTCTGTGGTGTAATTTTTAGTGTACTCCCCTGTGGAGGAGTATGATTTGTAATTGTTAATGGTGGTTGGACTGTGAAAGTCCGCATGACATATTGAACCAATTGTCTAGATTTTTATTAACTCTGAGTTGATTAAGTATTTCCTCGTCTGACATTATTTCGATGTCTGGATGAGGTGTGTAGCCGGCTAGAATCGGCCATGTTGCTCCTGGTCTACCTAGTGGACCGAGCCTAGTTATATTTTTATTGTGTTTTAGGGCGCCTTTAAACCAGAGCTGATGCTCCTGGTATGTTAATGGAATCTCAATATCCTCGAAAGGAATGTATTCCTCTGGTGCTTCATCTTCTTTGTAGTAGTGAAACAAGTGCGTTACTGGATTGGATTCAGGAAGAATGACCCATGAATAGAATACCTCTGTCTGAAAGGATTCATGTGCCTCAATCACGAAAACTGCTCTACCTCCTCTCGGAGATAGGCCATGTTTTATAAGTTTTAGAGTAATGGCTCTTCTTAAGTTAGAAATGTCTATGACACCCTCTTCGGCTTCATTTAAACCTGTGTTGTTAAATAACGCTGGTTGGGCTGGATCAGCCGCAGCTCCACCGGTTCCGGCGGGATTGTCCCCGTTTAAGGACATTTTGTTTTATGAAAAATGTATCACAAGTTTCAAGGAAACAAAGATAAGGTGCACAATATTGTGGAACACTGTATCCTTCAACGTTGAGCAAACCAAACAGCTAATATATAGGGTACTGCCCTATGTAGCCGTGGCGGATACTATCCCTGCCCACTCGAGACGTCTTTTGGAGTATATGGGTAGGGGTCTCAGAGAGAAAAGAATATATGCACAGCTGAGTTACTCAGTATCTAACGTTGAATTACTGCCTTACCAAACGTTGGGCGCCATGTAGTGTAGCTCCTATTTCCCTTATAGGCTCTGCGCATTGGAATAATACATCCTATAGGTTTGACATGGGACTAAGGTCAGTATGTCCCTATCGAGTATATTAAACTTAATTACTTGTGCCAGCTAGCTCAGAGGCCACTAGAAACTTCTTGACGACAAGGGATTAGTTTCTGGCTGCCGCAAAACATGACCACTGTGTTTCCCTTACAGAATCAGGATGTGTCCCAGAGTCGTAGAAACAATAGATAACCATTTCACTCAGCTCAGTCGTGCATATTTCAGTTATTCTCAGAGTTACACAGAAATAACCAGACGGGCGTTTCAATAAAGGATTTATTGAACAGTCTTGTTTCTGTTGTAAGTTATATGTGCCGTTACGATCACAAGACAGTATGCGAGATAAATAATGTACAAGGTGAGCAGTAAAAATAAATAATACTGCGTCAGCATTATCTTTTTAGCATATATGTATTTACATAAAATGACAACCTAAAAATGCGAGTACTCATACGATGCGTTTCTAGCCTAGTTCTACCCAGTGTGCCTAACCTGTCCTAGGTGTAGGGAGAAGTAGAAGTAGGTGCTGTATTCATGACTAGAGTATACTAAGAGTAAGTTACGCCTAGCATGCCAAGAGTCTATTATGCCAAGAGTCCCTCTAGGTTCTAGTCTGCTCCATACCTGAAGAATGAGAGAGGTAGGAATCTCTATCCGGACTCAAACTCCAACAGCCCCGCAAGGGAAGTTAGATCACTGGAAGCTGGACTCTCTGCGTGCAGGAAGGGCAGCGTCTTCTCAGTGCGTCTGGCCGGGAATCGGGCTCCTCTGAAGTCGAGGTCTCCTCTGATTTACAGGGGTTTGGGAAGGTATATTTATACCTGAAAATGTTAGCATTGACGTGAGTTGGGTAGCGAAAGACGTCATGAATGAATCCCTTAGGGAATAAGAGGTTCATGCATAATGTATGAGACCTTGAAGAAATCAATAGTCCTGGGCAAGGGAAACTCCCGCAGCCAGATGGTCTGTTTGTTCATGGACTCGTTGAGACGCTAGGGTGGACGGATGTCGGAAGCCATGCCTGTATTTGGTATGCATAGTTTATGCCTAAATAAGGTCTGGGATTCTATGCCTATATAAGGGCAGGTTGGATTGTGCCTATATATGGTCATGATTCTAGAAAGCCCGTTTAAGGACACCCTATGAAGTACACAACAGGCCCGGGTACCACCATTGTCTGGGCCAGTCCGGAGCGATCAGAATCATCCTCCTGTGAGTGTGAGAGTTTGGTCACCGGTGGAAAGGCGTACACAAATGCCCCTGACCAGCAGATCAAAAGGGCATTCCCCTTCGACCCTGGTCAGTAGTACCTTGAGGCGAAGTCTAGTCATTTTTTGTTTGTGTCGTCCGCGAACAGATCGATGCTTGGACGACCCCATTCTTGGAAAATGACTGCGACAACTTTGTCGTTTAGAACCCAGTCCTGCTAGTCCTCGAAGTGCCAACAGAGCATCTGCCTGTGAATTCTGCTCTCCCGGTAGGTGTACTGCTGTAATCGATAGATCTCGCTAAGAGCCAATGCCAGAGGGCTTGAGCTTCCAGCGATAGAGTCCTCGATCGAGTCCCTCCCAGTTTGTTCAGGTAGTACATGGTGGTCGTATTGTCCGTCTGTACTAGAATGGAATTGGTCTGAATCGAAGGGAGGAAAGCTTTGAGAGCCAGATGCACCGCCCTCAACTCCAGCATGTTGATGTGGTACAACTGCTCTTTTGACCATTGACCTTGCGTCTGGAGAAACCCCATGTGAGCTCCCCAACCCTGGAGGGAGGCATCCGTGATCAAAGATTGGGAGGGAGGAGCCTGATAGAATGGAACTCCTACCCGAAGATTTTCTTGTCTCATCCACCATGGTATTGATGCTCTGGCTGCGTGTGACAGTTGTATCGGTCTTCCCACCGAGCCGTTCTTTGATCCCACTTGTCCTCCAGATCCTGTTATAAGAGACGCATTCTCAAGCTGGCATTGGGTACCAGAAAGATGCAGGATGCCATTGATCCTAGAAGAGATGCAACCTGACGGACCGAAGGTAGGTGGTTGCGTAGGATCTGCTTGCCCTTCAGTGTGATCGAAAACAGTCTCTCCTCCCAAGGAAACACTTTTCCTATTGCGGAGTCTATTGTTGCCCCCCAGATAATTAATTCTTTGCGTGGGTTGCTGAGTCGATTTTTCGAAGTTTACGTGGAGACCCAGCTGCTGGCAAAGGTCTAGACATTGTTGAAAATTGTTCCTCAGGCTCTGGGGAGGGACCTTTCAGAAGCCAGTCGTCGAGATAGGGGTACACAAAGATGCCCTTGCATCGTAGAGCGGCTGCTACTACTGCCATGCACTTCGTGAACACTCGGGGAGCTGATTTCAACCCGAAGGGCAGCACCTTGAACTGATAATGGGAGGACCCCACCAGAAAACACAGGAACTTCCTGTGATGAGGATTGATTGGGACATGAAAGTATGCATCTTGCAGATCCAGCGAACACATCCAATCTCCCTGTTGTAGATATAGATATATTTGAGGAAGAGCCAACATGCGAAAACTTTTTCTGATGGACTTGTTGAGTGTTCGAAGGTCTAGAATAGGTCTGAAATCTGACTTTCGACCCTTTTTCTTTACTAGGAAGAATCGAGTATACTCCTTGACCTAGTTGTGATGCAGGGACCTTCTCGATGGCTGACTTTCTTAGAAGGATAGATACCTCCTGCTGCCGTAGTTTTATCTGGTGGCATGTTTACGCTGGTGGGATCGAGGGAGGCCGATGTCGAAAACGTAGAGAGTACCCATTTTGCAGCATAGTCAACACCCATCGGTCTCTTGTAATACTCTGCCACTCCTCCAGATGATTGGCAATACTGCCCCCCCCCCCTACTGGAGTGGAAAACAGTGATGGAGGAAGCGGACACTCATTGTTTAGTTGGTGTTTTTGCTGAGGTAGTCGACTGACTAGGGGTTCCTCTTCCTCTGGGGGTACGACGACCGTGGTACTGGGACTTCGATTGACCCTGCTGCTGCTGTTGCCTCTGCCAATGAGGGGTTTGAACCCTCTGACGGAAGGGTCGCCGATCGAAGGGCCTGTAACTGCGCCGGAACTCTTTCCTCTTCTCAAGCCCAACCACCTTCAGGGTATCGAGTTCTGACTTCATCCTTGACATTTCCTCATCAGTGTGAGTGCAAACAAGGATGAGCCTGTGAAAGGGAGATTGAGAATCCTGGACTGCGCTTCCGGTTTAAGTGCAATAAGACGGAGCCAGGATGATCTTCTGGCGCTGATTCCATGAGCATAGGAATGCGCAGACGGCATTGCCGCATCAGCTGCGGCGCTGATCACTTGGTTTGCCACCAAACTGCCTTCTTGCACAATTGCCTCAAAATCTCTGCGGTCTTCCCTTGGCAGCTTCTCTGTGAACCTCTGCAGGGAGTCCCACAAATATCTGTCATAAAGCCCCAACAGGGCCGAAGCACTGAAGACTCATCATGGAGGCCGACGTGCCAGACCTTTCTCCCCCATGCATCCTGTGCTGTGCTCTCCTTATCCAGTGGAACTGTAGATGAGAAGGCTACTGCGTGTGTTTTCTTGGCCGCAGCTATAACAGAATCTGGTGGCGGATCAGATCTGAGGAATAAAGGGTCTTCAGGCGGCCTGTATTTCTTCACAATCCTCGCTGGCGCGGACTTGAGTCGCTGGTGTTAGAAAAATGTCCATTACAGGCTGGAGCAGACCCGGGACCAGAGGTAGCAATGGCTTGGCTGCTGATCTCTGATGCAAAGTCTCGAATTGGACTGAGGACGAGCTTTGCTGAGTAGGCAGAGAGATGTTTAATTTGTTTGCCCCTCTGGATAGAACAGCGTGAAAAGTAATGACGTCGTCCACCGGAGAGATTCGACGGTGGGCTGTCAGTCAGGGAGTAGTCCTTCGAGGAATGGGTGGAAGAGGGTGAACTTGGAGACCTGTGTCTTCTCCTTTGCTCTCGAGCCCTAGATCATCTTCTGGAAGAGCGAGCAGGAGTATGTGTGTGATCTCTACCCCTCGATGGAGTAGTAGGAGAGAGATCCGCTGCTTGCACGAGACGGGTTAGAGGAGACCTGTGTAAAGGGCTGGAATAGTCCTGAGCACCTCCAGTTTGTGGAGCGTCAGCTGTCTGCCAGTTACACAGAGGTAACAACCATCTGAGAGCAAGGTGTACTGATGGAGTTTTTCGCCTCTCTTCCTGCACAGGAGCCTCCTGTGAACGTGAGCGACGTGCAGATGGAAATTTCTGCTTCTCCGTTCTTGCAGGATCCTCAGCTGGACAGGTTCGTACAGGTGAAGCCTGGCTATGTGATGTCGAAATGACCACCGGTGATCTTGAGGAAGAGAAAGACCGGCTTGACAACGTGCGGTGAGATTCTGCTCTCGACGTCGGTGATGGCGACGGAGAAAAACTCACTGAGCGTGAGCCCGTAGCAGATTTGTGCTTAGTCGAACGTCCGAGTATGGACGCTGACGGAGTCCTTTGTCTCAACGATGAATGTCGCTGCTTTGACGTAGAGGGAGACCGCTGTCTCGACACCGAACGCCTTTGTGGTATTGTCGACTGAGTCCTCTGCATCGATGTCGACCGTCTTCGTGATGCTGTCGACGAAGACCTCTGCCTAAACGTCGACCGTCTTGCCGTCGGAGTCTTCTGTCTCGACGACTAGTGTCGCTGCGCTGACGTCGACGGACACCTCTGCCTCGACGTCGAACGCCTGCGCGCCGAAGACTGGTGTCCCGACGTCGATCTTCTCTGGGATGAAGACGACTGAATCCTTTGCTTCGACGCCAGAGACGGCGTTTTATGCCTCGACGTCGATGACCTATGTACAGATCTTGATGGAGACTTGTGCCTCGACGTCGACCACTCAAGGATGTGCGGAGACGGAGTGTCCTGTCTCGACATCGGACGTTTGGCCAACGGAGACCTGTTCCTCAATATTGATCGTCGCCTGGTTGACGCCAACTGAGGGTCTTTTACCTGACTCGACGTTAAAACCGCCGTCTTCGGTCTTGGAGTTGAACGATGCGAGTGCACCGCTGAAGACTTCGACGACATCTGCTTCTTTGCCGGCAGTAGGTTCGATGCCGATCCCAACGCCGAAGGTGAACAGATCGGCATCTTGCTCCTCGACGTCGATCGTGGTCCCTTTTTCTTCTGCCTCACAGACCTACCTCTTTCAGAGAGTCCATATAACCAAATTCTCTCTATCCGAGTTCTTCTGAACAATTTTTTACAATGTGGACAGTTCTCTGAAGAGTGAGAGATGCAGAGGATACACACAGAATGTGTGTCAGTCTTTGCCTTCTTGCCACAGGAGGGGCAAGGGTCAAAAAGTGAAGGCATTCTGACAGATAAAAACTTTCTGCCAAAAAACTGGTTACACTTCACTCCAAAGACAAAAAGATGTCGAGTGAAAAGTAGAAAACCTTAAAAGGTTTAGATAATTTTGACAAAAAAAGTCAATAGGACAGAACTGTGGAGTCCAGGGTCCTGACTGAAGGAGCCGGAAAGAACTGACCCGTCACCCCTGAGGCATGATGGGAAGCTAGGGGTCATGGCTGCTTTAAAGGCACGGTGCCAGTTTTTGTACAATTGCTTTCATTTTCTATGCTATTGGCTTACAATGCAGCCTGTAGGCTAACAATGCCTGCTCTTTTTGCAGTTTTCATGAGTCGTACTCATCAAAAAGAGTTCAAGTAATACTTGCCCTACTGTGGTTCATATATTCATTATGTGTTTACACAAGTATTTATTACATTATTGCATTGTTCAGCCTCCTATATGGGGGCTGCATTGGTATGAGAAAAAATGATATTTGTTTTTCATATATAATTTTTATTATTTCCGGGGTCCCCGCGCATGGGCGGGAATATTCAGTGCTTATGACTTTGATGAGGCTCCCCTGAAAGAGAAGAGTTAGTTATTAGTTTGCCTTCCTGAATGAGTTAATTGGCCTTGTTTTTGTGTTCGTCTGGCAACTACTGCATTAGTTTTTCCAGCTTGTCATAGTGTGCTCTGTCATAGCGCGCTAGGAGAGCTTGGGCATTGGCGATGCGCCAATGGTTAGCAGACTTTGACGCAAATCTTTTCCCTGAAGAGTCTATAAGCTTTGACTCCTTGTCAGGAGGAGGGGCGTCGCCTGTAGCTTGGGAATTAGCCATCTTGCGTGCGTTACACTCAAGTCTAAAGGTACCTGGCCCTTGATGTACACTGGGTCTGTGGGAGCTGCTTTATATTTTTTATCCACCCTTGGCGTAAGTATTCAGGCTCCAACAGGGTCTTTGAATACTTCTGTAGTGTGTTTCAACATGCCTTTTAACATGGGAAGGGTGTGGGTGGATTTTTGTGAGGGTGCGAATGTTTCCACTAAGTCCTCTTCTAGGGGATCAGTGTGTAGTTCCACCCCATGGTAGTGAGCAGCCCTATTAATAAGTTGTGCAAACCCAATGTTATCATCCGGTTGTGATGGCCTGGAGGGGTACAGATCAGGGTCATTGTGTAGATCTGGATCTTGATTATAGTCATCCCATGGGTCTGGGTCCTGTGGTATGTTATGGTCGTCATGATCCCCTAGTGTATCCCCATCACCACCATCCTGTGGCACAGGTGAGAGTGCATGTGATGGTGAGTTAGCTGGTGAGATAAATAAGTTATGATCAGGAGGAGGAGAGGGAGGTATATAAGGGGGAGAAGGGTTAGTACCAATGTCCTTGCGTTTGAGAAGTATTGGAGGATCGTCTGGGAGGTCTAATTTTTGTTTTTTAGGAGGTGTGGTGAGAAGTTGACCAGTTTCGGGGTCAATATGCAGTGTTTTCTGCTTTGGATCCGAAGATTCTTGAGAAGAAAGGTCTTTTAGTGGTATGTCTGGTTTTGGCGCCGGAAGCTTGGCCGTATAGTGTTCTTTAGCGGTGTTAATCTGTGAAGATTTTGTATGTGTTTGACTCCGAAATCTTTGGTGAGGGAGTTTTCGGATCTGAGATTCTTTGACTCCAAAGCTTTCGGTTTGTCCTGTTTCGGCTCCGAAGCTTTGTGTTTGTGGCTTCGGTGTCGGGGTTTTCGGCGAAGGGGTCTTCGGTGCCGGCAATGAAGTGTGGGGGCCCCAGTTTGGTCTTAGGCTTCGGTGCCGAAGGTGTATGTTCGGTGCCGGAATGGGGCCGACTTGATCCCGAGTCGGAAGGCTTTTGTTTCGGTTTCATAGCCGGGCCCGAGGGCGGGGCGTCTGAAATATGTTCATGGTGTTGACCTGAGCCCGAGGGCAAAGGTGTTACCGGAGCCTTAGGTTTGGGGGCGGGCTGGGTGTTAATACTCACTGTCCGTTGAGCCGGGGTGAGGTTCGGTTAGTCTTCCTCAGAGTCGTCGGCTTCGGACACAGATATCCTCTTCTGCAGGTTGGAGTTCCAGATGGACGTTCAAACCTGCTCCGAAGAGGTCTGGAATCGAGCTGCTGCCGCGGGACATTTCGTGTCGTCGAGCCCGATCACGGATGGTTTTCTTAGACCGGCCTCGCAGTGATTTTCCTCGTGCTCGGGGGAGAGACAGAGGTTGCACACTTCGTGTAAGTCTGTGTGTGGGAATTTAGCACCACACCTGGGGCATTTTTTAAACGGAGTCCGTTCCATCGACAGGCGTCGTAGTCGGCGCGGGTAGGCCCAACGGCCCGCGTCGAAGCTCTTGGTCGAAGATTTCTTGAAGTTGGAGGATGCGCGTCAAAAGGGGAACACTATCGAGAACAATACCGTCGAGAGGTGAAGGATTGCGCGTCGAAGGGGGTTCGAAGACAATACCGACCCGGAGCGCAGCAAATCACATCCGAACCCGATGGCGGAAAAAAACGATCTGGGGATGGAGTTATACCCATGCGCACCATCATCGTAAGGCGGAGTCCCCTATCTCGTGACTACAAAGACTTCTTCGAACAAAAACAAACTGCAAACATCCGAGCCCAACACCAGATGGCGATCTATGCACAGTATATGATCTACAGCTCATATGCCTCGAACAATAGGGTTATCGGTTCAAAGGCGAGTATTCGGTTGTGGGAGTTGGTATTCTGGTGGTAGACTCAGGGGTCCCCCAGGGTCAAGGATGCACTCTTGTTACACCCTCAGCGGCACTAGGGCAGCTGGGTGCAGAGTGCTGAGGCCCAATGTTATCCAATGGGGGATAGGGGGCCTCGGATTGGTGGCAACTGGGTTGTGGGAGCCAAGCTCCTGGTGTTCGGCTCAGGGGGATCTGTTTTAGCACACAAAGTGCACCCGCAGCTACACGCTCTGTCCAGGAAGACCAAGGCTTCCGGGAGGAACCAACAGCTGGGAAGATAAGTTGGAGGGCTCGAGACGTAGGTGCACCTCTGGGTTCTTTTCTCCAGGGCGCAGGGCGGCTGGATGCAGGGGTGTCTTTTGAGGTCGGATTTCACCTTACCAGGCCACTCGGGAGCGGGGGGGGGGTGGTCTTCTTTAGAGGCTGCAGGAGACATCGGGGAGTCTGGAGGGGTCAACCCACGGACTCTGGCTCTGGACCAGTGAGCCAACCAGATTCGGGCTGTAGGCGTTTTGTGCAGTGGTGGTTCCAGGCGTCTGGTTTCTTTGTCCTCAGCAGGAAGTCTGTCTTGGGAGTTTCTTTTCAAAAACAGAGCTGTTCACAGGAGATCCGGTCTTTGTTGAAGGCAGTCAGTCCTTCCAGGGTTTTGGAGGTCGCTGGCTGCAGGACAAGGCGACTTTTGGTGCAGGAGCTCTGGAAACTGCAGATGGGCTGGCAGGGCTGGGGCCAAGTCAGTTCTACTCTGCAGTCTCCTCTGCTGGGCGTCTTCTTTTGTTCTTCGTAGGTTGCGGGAATCTGTCTTCCTGGTTCAGGGCTGCCCCCTAAATACTGTATTTGGGGGGCATTTTAGGGGTCTCTAGGTTAGTAGCCAATGGGCTACTGATCTTAGGGTGACTACACCCTTTGTCTGCTCACCCTACGTGGGGGAGTGAGCACAATCCCTAGTCCTGATGGGAAAGTGCTTGCCATCAGATGGCAGGCACTGAAAAGTGTGCTGCACCTCTCCTCCCCCACCCGAGGGGTGGGGTTGGCAGAGGTGGGCACACCACCTGGGCTGTGCTTATTTTTCATGCATGTCTTCCCGCCAAAAAGGAGGGGAGCCAGGAATGGGGCCTGCTCCCGATAGCAGGAGAGGCTGGGGGTCACATTACAAAGGCGCAAGGCCTTTGAAGTTCCCCAGCCACAGATGGCTCTTCCTGGCCTGGGGGAGGTGTGACCACCTCCGCCCAGGAAAGGCTTTGTTTATGGGCTCAGGGAGCAAAGGCTCCCACCCCAGGGGTCCAGAAACATGTCTCGTGGTGGCAGGCTGGTGTGGATCAGTCAGGGAACCCACCAGAGGCTGGTCGTTTTTCAGGGGGCATCTAAGGTGCCCTCCAAGTGCATTTTTCATTAAATCCCACACTGGATCCCACACTGGCATCAGTGTGGGTTTATGTGCTGAGAAGTTGGATACCAAACTTCAGTTTTCAGTAAAGCCATTATGCTACTGTGGAGTTCGTAATGACAAACCCCCAGCACCATATACTCTTAATGCCGGTACTGCACTTACAATGTCTAAGAATTGACTTGGACACTGTAGGGGTACAGGGCTCATGCACCTGTACCCTCACCACTGGTATAGTGCACCCAGCTAGAGGGGTGGCTGATCTATGCCAGGGCAGTGGGTTGTAGGCATAGCACACAGGGATGTGTGCCATGTCGACTTCACTTTGTTCTGCACCAAAACAGACAGCCTGCAAAGGCAGTGTGCGAGTGTAAAGGTACAGGGCCTCTAAGGGTGGCACAATAAGTGCTGCAGCCCTTAGAGGCCTACCCTTGTCACAGTGCCCTGGGTACCTGTGGTACCATTTACCAGGGGCTGACCTGTGGCCAGAGTGCCAATTGGGGGTACAAGGTAAGTTTTTGGGAAAGAACACAGGCCTTGGGAACCTGATTGGCAGGGACCCAGGTCACATCAAGTCAAAGTGCATCAGTAGTTGGCAAAAAGTGGGGGGAGGGGGGGGGCGCTACTGCAACAGAAACCTAGCTTCCTACAGGGGCTTATCCGCTCATGAAGATATGCCCACACCTGAAATACAAGCCCTAAGGCAGGGTGCACTATAAGGCAAGCTAGAGTGGTAACTTACCTATACCGTAAGCAGTGCTGCTGGACATGGCATACAGGCAGTGTGCCATGTCGACTTTTTTCCTTTTTCTCTGCACCAAGGCATGCACGCTGCAGTGGCAATGTAGCATGACATTGGTGAGGGGCCCCTAGGGGCCCCTCTTCAGTCCCAATGCCCCAAGTACCAAGGTACCATTTATTAGAGACTTACAGGGGGTTGTGAAGTTGTGCCAATTGTGGTATGGGTTTACAGAAACACTGGTACTTGGAACCTGATTAGAAGGGACCCAGTACTCTACAGTCAAAGGTGCATCGTGTGTGGGGGGCTACTGCAACAGAAGGTAAATGCTACTTACCAGTATGCATCTGTTCTTGGCATGTAGAGCTGCAGAGTCGTACACTGTGCATGAGATCGCCATCTGGTGTTGGGCTCGGATGCTTGCACTTTGTTGTTGTCTTGGAAGAGTCTTTTGTAGTCACGAGATAGGTGACTCCTCCTTTGGACGATAGTGCGCATGGGCATCGACTCCATGGTTAGATTGTTTTTCGCCATGATGGGAAAAGATGGAGTCAGTAAGAAGAAAAGATGTCCATGTGAATATATCTAATTAAGATTATACTGGAACAGATACAGGTTCCGGGGAGGTGGGTGGGCGTGTACGACTCTGCAGCTCTACATGCCAAGAACAGATGCATACTGGTAAGTAGCATTTACCGTTCGAGGCATATGAGCTGCAGATCGTACACTGTGCATAGACTGTATAGCAGTGTCTCCCCTAGCGGTGGTCACCTGTATCAGTTGCAGTAGTCTGAAAAAGTGTTTTAAGAACAGCTTGGCCCACAGCAGCTTGCTGCTTTGCGTGTACATCAACACAGTAGTGTTTGGTAAAGGTATGTGGCGTAGACCATGTTGCTGCCTTACATATGTCATTTAGGGGGATGTTCCCTAAAAATGCCATAGAAGCCCCTAGTTTACGTGTGGAATGTGCCCTAGGGGGAATTATTAAGGTGCGTTTAGCCTTTTGGTAGCAAATTTGAATGCATTTGACTATCCATCTAGCAATGCCAGCCTTTGAGATGGGATTACCTTTATGTGGTGGGGAGAAAGCTACAAATAATTGTTTTGTCTTTCTGAAAGGTTTGGTCCTGTTAATGTAGTAAAGTAGGGCTCTTCTGACATCTAGTGTGTGTAGAGCTCTTTCTGCTACAGAGTCTGGGTCTTGGAAAAAGACGGGTAACTCTATTGATTGGTTAAGGTGAAAAGCAGAAATTACTTTAGGTAGGAATTTGGGGTTTGGTCTGAGAACTACTTTATTACGATGGATTTGTAAAAAGGTTCTTGTATGGTTAAAGCCTGAATCTCACTCACTCTTCTGAGAGAGGTTATTGCAATTAGGAAGGCTACTTTCCATGTAAGAAATTGTAACTCACATTTGTGCAGAGGTTCAAATGGGGGACCCATGAGCCTGGTGAGGACAATATTTAGATTCCATGCTGGAGAGGGTGGCAATCTAGGGGAATGATTCTTTTAAGGCCTTCCATAAAGGCTTTAATTGCAGGTACTCGAAACAGTGACAAATGCTGTCTGTTTTGTAAGTATGCGGCTAGAGCGGCAAGATGTAATCTTATGGATGAGTATGCTAGGTTACATGTTTGCAGATGCAGCAAGTAACAGATAATGTTTTGTATGGAGGCATCTAGTGGGTTGATATTGTTATTGCAATAAATAGCAAACCTTTTCCATTTTGCTGCATAACAAGCCCTGGTAGTGGGACGTCTGGCTTCTTTAATGACCTGCATACACTCAGGTGGAAGGTTAAGGTAACCGAACTCTAGGACTTCAGGAGCCATATTGCCAGATTCAGTTGACCTGGATCGGGGTGTCTGATCTCTCCATGGTTCTGAGTTAAGAGGTGTGGAGAGAGGTGCAGTTTGTGGTGTGGAACTACTGAGAGTTCGAGAAGTGTTGTGAACCATGGTTGTCTTGCCCATGTGGGAGCAACTAGGATCATTGTTAGAGACTGTTGTCTGAGTTTGCGTACTACTAGGGGAATGAGTGGGAGAGGCGGAAAAGCGTATGCAAATCTGCCTGACCAGTTCATCCATATTGCATTGCCCTTGGACGACGGGTGTGGGAACCTGGCGGCGAAGGTTGGGCATTTTGTGTTTTCTTGTGTGGCGAACAGGTCTATTTGTGGATGGCCCCACATTTGGAAAAAGGTTGTAGAACTTGCGGATGCAGTTCCCATTCGTGAATCTGTTGTGTCTGTCGACTTAACAGATCCGCAATGTGATTGTGAACTCCTGGAAGGTGTTCTGCAAGGAGGTAAATGTTTTGAGGAATGGCCCATCTCCATATGGCTTGCGCCAGGCGAGACAGCTGTAGAGAGTGTGTCCCCCTGTTTTTGTACATAGTACATTGCTGTCATGTTGTCTGTTTTGACTAAGACAGTCTTGTGAGTAAGATGCGGTTGGAATGACTTTAGCGCTAGAAATATTGCTAATAATTCTAGGTGGTTGATGTGGAGCAGTTTTTGTGACTTGGTCCAGCTGCCCTGCGTTGTGTGGGTAAGGAGGTGAGCTCCCCACCCGGTGAGAGATGCGTCTGTTGTGAGCACTATTTGTGGAACTGGCTCTAGGAACGGCCGCCCTTTGGAAATGTTTTGTATGTTCCACCATTGCAGAGAGCGATGAGTGCGGCTGTCTACCAACACCAGATCTGTAAGCTGGCCCTGAGCTTGGTTCCACTGACGTGCTAAGCATTCTTGCAGGGGCCGCATTTGAAGTCGTGCGTGAGGGACAATAAAGATGCACGAGGCCATCATTCCTACGAGTTGCATAAACACTCGAGCTGGAAGGTAGTGTTGAGGTAGGAATTTGTTGATGAGGGCTTGCATACTTGTTATCCTGGAAGGATTGGGGTATGCAAGGGCCCTGGAGGTATCGATTGTGGCTCCTAGGTACTGATGTATGTAGGAGGGATGGAGATGCGATTTGGTATGGTTTATTGTGAACCCCAAATTGTGTAGTAGCCGAACTGTTTGGAGTGTGTGCTGTACACATTGGTTGTGTGACTTGGCTTTTATTAGCCAGTCGTCTAGATACGGAAACACGTGAATGTGTTGTCTTCGTAAGTGCGCAGCTACTACTGCTAGGCACTTGGTGAAAACCCTTGGTGCTGTTGCCACCCCGAATGGGAGGACTTTGAACTGATAATGTTGTCCGTCCACTATGAACCTTAGGTATTTCCTGTGCGCAGGGTGAATGGGAATATGGAAATAGGCGTCCTTGAGATCTAGTGTGGCAAGGAAGTCGCCTTGTTGGAGTAGTGGAAGTATTTGTTGAAGAGTGATCATGTGAAAATGATCTGAGTGAATGTAATAGTTGAGGGGTCTGAGGTCCAGTATGGGCCTGAGGGAACCGTCCTTTTGGGGATTAGAAAGTATAGTGAGTAAACCCCTGTGCCCTGATGTTGTAGAGGGACTGGTTCTATTGCGTGCTTTTGGAGCATAGAGAGAACCTCTTGATTGAGGAGCGTTAGATGTTCCGTGGACATGGGACGCTGTCTGGGTGGTATGTTGGGGGAGTAGAAGTGAGTTCGAGGCAGTAACCATACTGGATAATTTGTATTACCCACCTGTCGGTGGTGATGGAATTCCACGCAGGTAGGAACTTTGACAGTCTTCCCCGACGGGAGTGGAATGATCGGGGGAAACGGAGGGAAGTCACTGTTTGGTGGTAGGGGAGGTGCGTGTGTTAAACCCGCGTCCTCTACCCCTGTTGTTATTACCTCTGTAATTACCTCTGGAGTAACCTCTATTAGAGGAGGTTTGAGTGGTGTTTTTGTAGTTAGCAGAGGTGGTGTCTGTGGCTGTAGTTTTGGAGCCGCCTCTATATAAGGAGCGACGAAAGGAACCTCTGCTAGGTGTGGCTTGTAGAGCTCCCATAGCTTTGGCTGTGTCTGTGTCCTTCTTCATTTTTCTAGAGAAGTGTCCACATTAGGCCCAAACAGGTGTTCCTGGTCTAAGGGTTGATTGAGGATGGTAGATTGTACCTCCTGCTTGAAGCCAGATATTCGTAGCCATGCGTGTCTGCGCAGCAAAACGCTTGAGTTTATTGTGCGTGCTGCTGTATCTGCTGCGTCAAGGGCGCACTTTATTGAGGTGTTTGTGACAATCTTGCCTTCTTGTATTAGATCATTGGCCTTGGTCTTATACTGATCTGGAAGGTGCTCAATGAGCTTTTCAAGCTCGTCGTAATGGGCTCTGTCATATCTCGCCAGTAAGGCTTGGGAATTGGCGATGCGCCACATGTTTGCTGCTTGAGACGCAACTCTTTTCCCGATGCGTCGAGTAATTTGGACTCCTTGTCTGGTGGTGGTGTCTCACCAGTAGTCTGGGAGTTTGCCCTTTTCCGTGCATTAGCAACTACTAATGAGTCTAGAGGGAGTTGGCCTTTAATATAAGCTGGGTCAGAAGGGGCAGGTTTATATTTTTCTCGATCCTTGGGTTAAGAACCCTAGCCCTAACTGGGTCTTTGAAGACCTCAGGGGCATGTTTAATAATGCCTTTAAGCATAGGTAGAGTATGGGTAGACTTTTGAGGCTGGCTAAAAGTTTCTAGTAAAAGTCTTCTTCCAGGGGGTCTGAGTGTAACTTGACACCATGGTATTGTGCTGCCCTGTTTATCACCTGTGAAAACCCTATAGCATCATCTGGAGGTGAGGCTTTTGATGGGTATGGTTCAGGGACAGGTATATCTGGGAGGTCATAACTGTCCCAGGGGTCTTGTGGTGGGATACTGTGAAGGTCGTCATCAGTGTAGGTGTTGTGAGGTGACTGCATGTCATCATCATGATCCTCCCTGTCTGTATCCCCTTGTGGTGAAAAACAAGGTGGAGGAGAGTGAGGCGGGGAGTGTAGAGGGCTGAGGTGTTGTGGAGGTGGAGAGAAAGACCTTATAGGTGATGTGGAAGAGTCTTTCTTCTTATGAGGTGGCTCAGGTGTGGTTGGTTCCTGTATCTTCCTCTTGTGAGGTATTACTGATTGTACCTGTCCGGTAATAGGGTCAATGTGCAGAGTTTTCTGCTTTGGGTCGATGGGAACCAAGAGTTCTTCTGAGCTGGCGTGTTTGGTCGGCATCGAAGATTTCGGCTCCGAGTGTTGTTTGGGCTTGCGAGGTTGTTTGGTGTCCTTTGGTGAAGTTTTCGACACCGAGGGTTTTTGTCGACTCCGAAGGTTTGGTATGCTTCGGTGTCGAGGTGTCTGGGACCTTGGACTTTGGCGCCGAAGGGTCTGTTGGTGCCGAGACCTTAGTGTTGTGTTTCGGTGCCGATGAGTGTTTTTCGGCTCCGGGACGTGGCTGGCTCGGTCCCGAGCTGCCAGAAGGCTTTAGGTGCTTGGGAGTCGAGCCGGAAGGCGGGGCTCCTGAAGCTTTGTGATGGTGCAGACCTAGGCCCGAAGGCGAAGGTGTGACCGAAGCCTTTTGTTTCTTGGGGGCAGGGGCATCGACGTCAGTACTCACAGTACGTTGGTGTGGTGTGATGAGTTGGTCGTCGGACCCTGAGTCTTCGGCTCCGGAGGTGTCGATTTGTAAATCTCCGGTGTCCGGGTTGTCGGAGCCTGTGTCAAAGATGTCGTCCGGTGCGGGAGCGGCTGACCTGGACATTTCGTGTCGTCGGGCCCGGCGATCACGGATGGTCTTTTGGACCGAAAGGAGTCACAGGCTTGGCAGTGTTGGCTCTCGTGTTCTGGAGAGAGGCAAAGATTACAGATCTCGTGGAGATCTGTGTGTGAGAATTTAGCCCCACACCTGCATTTTTAAATGGAGTCCTTTCCATATGCTGGATGATGGCGCCGACACGCCCAACGGACCAACGTCGGCGACCGGACTCGAAACAGTGTTGGAGTGGAGACGCGATGAGGGGATCGCGATCGAAAACAATACCGTCGAACGGTAGGAGGTTCTTCTGCGCGTCGAGAGGGGAACCGATCGATGTGGATCCGGAGCGCAGCAAGGTACATCCGAACCCGATGGCGGAAAAAAACAATCTAACCATGGAGTCGATGCCCATGCGCACTATCGTCCAAAGGAGGAGTCACCTATCTCGTGACTACAAAAGACTCTTCCAAGACAACAACAAAGTGCAAGCATCCGAGCCCAACACCAGATGGCGATCTCATGCACAGTGTACGATCTGCAGCTCATATGCCTCGAACACCCACTTTCCTACATGGAGCAACCGTCCAGTCTTCCTTCGTAACAGGGGTCATAGCAAACATACACGGCCAGCCATGCAAGCAAGTTCTTTATTGCAACATATCAGACAAGGATTGTAAAGCTCCTGGGGCCATATTAGTGGCAGCATGCACTATACAAATAGCAAACATGACAAATAGTTTGTGATCACTACAGAATTAGTTACCTGTTGCATTCAGGAGATCCAGCAAAAATGATCGCTTGTCTGACTCTTCCACCCACACAACTTTTTGAGTAATATTTTCAGAGGTGGAACCCACTCTGCCAACAGCCAGAAAAATGTATTCATCAAGAAAGTCCCTAGCAAGTATCTGGAGAGGAAAAAAAACAGTCAGTAAAGGATTTAATGGACAAAATGTTCATGAAAAGCTTAAATACACCACTCACCTGTATTTCCTTAGGAAAAGTAGCACTAAACATCATAGTGTGGCGAACTCCCTTCGGTGGCATGGTGTCCTGTTCAACAATCCGACGAATCTGAGGTTCAAACCCCATATCAAGCATACGATCTGCTTCATCCAGCACTAAATATCTAACACGAGGAATTGAAAAAGCAGAAAATGCAATAAACTGCTGCACAATTACTTGAATAGAAGCATACAAGCAGTACTTGGTAGCACTAAAAATAGTGTCAGTTACAAGAAATTTACATGCTTAAATCATTCCCCATCTGTAAGAAGTGCTCTTTTTGACATGTCACCCCCACTTTTTGCCCTAGTACAGATGGTTTTTGACTGAAAGTGCACTGGGCCCCTGCTAACGAGGCCCCCCAGTGCCATTTCCCTTACAAGGTGGATGTCAAAGTGTAACCCAATTGGCAAAGACTTTAGCACCCCTGTAAGTCCCTAGCAAATGGTACCCCTAGCACCCAGGGCATTGGTACTAAAGAGGGTCCCTATGGGCTGCAGTATGCCACCCAAAGGGACCCACACAAAAAACTTCATGTAGACTGCCATCGCAGGATGCGTGAAATGGTGCTATTTTGAAAAGATGACATGGCACACTCCCTTTGTGCCATGCCAAGGTAAACTGAATATACTATAAGTAAGTCAATCCTACAGCACGCCTTAAGGAGCCCTAAGGCTGGGTGCATTTTATGTGAGGGCACATCTCCATGAGCAGATAGGCCCCTGATATGCCCAATTCAATTACTAGATATTGAAAGGATCAGGCAGTGTAAGAAACTGACTATACACACTGTACCTCACTTTGGTGCAGTATATATAGAGAGTCCAAGGGTCTCCAGAGGTTTGGCAGAGGTTAAAGTTAAATAGAACCTTACTCTCTAAAGTGGTAGCTTGGTCGAGCAGTAAGGCAGTATCAGAGGACAGTGTAAAGCATTTGATGTACACACTCAGTCAGCAAAGGAATTCACACACTCAAGAACTGAACTCTAGGCCAATTGTTTTGTATAAAAAAATATACTGTTGTTTTATTTCTAGAACCAAGCAAGCCTGGCACAGGTAAGCATAAAAATACTTTTCAGTAGTAAATTACTTGTATGAACACAGTTCAAAATTGCAGTGTAACTTGTACTGGTTTTGGTTACAGTTTTAAGTAAGCAGTTTGCAACATATTGCAGGTATAGTACATTCAATTGAATGGGCTTTTTAACCGCTTCGCCGCGATCGGAATTCCGCCCAGGTGCTGGACATTCCGATCGCGGGTGTGGTCGTGACGAGCTCAGCTCGTCATGTGCACAGCGCGACCGCGCAGCATGACGAGCTCAGCTCGTCATGAGCATCGAAGGGGTTAAGTAAAATGCAGTTAATTACTTTTCAGATTACTTTTGCTAACAGGACTGGATCCTAGATTCAGCCCTGGGACATTTCCTGAAAATAGGTGAGTAAATGCGCTTTGGTTAAAGGTACGATTTTTAAAGAATATTACTACATTTCAAAAGTTGACACTTAAAAACTTTTTCACATAGAATCACCAATGATATCCTATGGGAGGAAATTCACTTAGCAGGTAAGTTAGGTTATCGATACTTTTTCTTACTCAGTGCTGGATCCTGGATTCAGCACTGGGACATTTCTTGAAAACAGTTGAGAAAATGAGTTTGTTATTCGGCTGATTTTTAAGGAATATTTGTAGTTTTCAAAAGTCGACACTTAGAAACTTTTTGGGAGAAAAAGTGTCAATGTTATCCTATGAGGAAAAATGAGTTATCGGTTTTGAGGTAAGTAATCTGTCTTTTGAGTTAGGGTTCTGGGGTAAGACTCAGGGGTCTCCCAGGGTCAGTGATGAACTGTTGCACCCTCAGCAGCACTAGGGCGGCCGGGTGCAGAGTGTTGAGGCCCAATGTTATCCTATGGAGGATAGGGGGACTCCGGTTGGTGGCTGCTGGCAAGCAGGCCACGGGGTTGTGGAAGCAAAGCTCCTAGGGCTAAGTTCAGGGCACGTTGTGGACCAAGTTAGCACCAAAGGGGCACCCTCAGCGGCACTAGGGCGGCCAGGTGCAGGGTGCTGTTTTGAGGTCAGGTGCCCTGTTGATTTCAATGGAGATTCTCCGGGACAAAGAAACACTGCAGGCTCGGGGACGAGGGTCTTCCAGGAGCTACCACCACTTCGAGGGGTAAGTTGGGATGTAGAGGGTTGGTTAGGCACCGTTGGTTTGAGCACACAAGGCCGTGGGGCGTCGGGTGCAGGGGTGCCTTGGGGCGTCGGATTTTCCTACCCGCTCTGGTCGCAGTAGGGGGGTCCTCTGGATTGAGGCTGCAGGCGTCGTCAGGAGGCTTGAGGCAGGTCAGGGGTCGCCGGATCTCGGGTCAGGATCGCCGGGGGGCCCTCCTCTGGGTATTTGCCCACGCTAGCTCGGGCCGGATTCGGCGGGTGCAGAGTGTGTGGGATTCGCGGTTCCTGGCTGGCATCAGAAGCTGCAGTTCAAACACGTCCGGTGTTCACGGGAGAAACAGCTTGGAAAGTGAAGGCAGGCAGGTCCTCCGGGGTTTTTGAGGTTGCTGGCCGCTGGACACGCCGGGGTTTTGCAGGAGCAGGCTCGAGGGGAGACAGGCTTGTAGGGCTGGGGCCAAGTCAGTGGGCGTCGTCCTCTGGTTAGCTCTGCACGGCTTCTCGTCCTTCCTTTTCTTGTTGTTGCTAGATCTGAGGAAGGAAGGTTCAGGGTGCCCCTAAATACTAAATTTAGGGGCGTTACAGGTAGGTAAAGGGCAGGGACCAATGGGTCCCTTCCCTGGGGTGGGTACACCCCCTATTCTGCCACTCTGCAGTGGGAGGGGGGCAGGAGCCTGTCCCTGGTTAGCTGGGTCCCCCCATCCTCAAGATGGCAGGGACTCGAGGTTGTGCTTCACCTCGCCTTCCCCACCTTAGGGGTTGAGTTGGCAGAGGTGGGCACACCTCTCTTCCTCACTTTGTTTTTCCCGCCGGGTCTCCCGCCCAAAGTGGGGGGTAGAACCAGTGGGGACCAGTTGCTGAGTACAGCAAGTGGTCTGGAGAGGCTCAGAAAGGCGGTATTGCCTTTGAAGCTTCTCCTTCGTGAACCCTGCCCATCCTGGGGGAGGAGGCTTGGCACCTCGTCCCAGGATGTGCATTGTTTCTGGCCCCAGAGAGCGGCAAGCTCTCGACCCAGGGGTCCAGAAACATGTCTGGTGGTGGCAGCCACTCAGTCAGGTCACTGGGAGTTGGTAGAGTTTCAGGGGGCATCTCTAAGATGCCCTCTGTCGTGCATTTTACATTAAATCCCACACTGTATCAGTGTGGGTTTAATGTGCTGAGAAGTTTGATACCAAACCTCAGTCTTCAGTGCAGCCATTATGGTGCTGTGGAGTTCGTGATGACAAGCTCCCAGCACCATATACTCTTAATGGCAGCACTGCACACAGTGCCCAGGCATGGACCTGGGTACTGTAGGGGTACAGGGATTATGCACCTGTACCCTCACCACTGGCATAGGGCACCCAGCTAGAGGGGTGACTGATGGATGCCAGGGCAGTGGTTTGGGGGCATGGCACACAGGGGTGTGTGCCATGTCGACTCCACTTTGTTCTGCACCAAGACACGCAGCCTGCAAAGGCAGTGTGCGTGTGTGTCAGGGTACAGGGCCACCAAGGGTGGCACAATAAGTGCTGCAGCCCTTGGGGACCTTCTCTGGTCACATTGCCCTGGGTACCTGTGGTACCATTTACCAGGGGCCTACCTGTGGCCAGAGATGCCAATTGGGTTTAGGAGTCAATGCAGTTTTAGGGAAGGAACACAGGCCCTGGGTACCTGATTGGCAGGAGCCCAGGGCACACTCAGTCAAAGCACATCAGCAATTTCTTGCATACCATGCAAGAAAGAGGGCACTTTCTCACACAACACCCCCCTCCCCCCCCCAAACGAAAGAGGAGACTAACCTTGCCCTTGGGAGTCTTCATTGTCGAAGTGGAAGAACCTGGAAAGTCCATCTGCATTGGCATGGGCAGTCCCAGGTCTGTGTTCCACTTCAAAGTCCATTCCCAGTAGGGAGATGGACCACCTCAAAAGTTTTGAATTTTCCCCTTTCATTTGCACTAGCCATCTGAGAGGTCTGTGGTCAGTTTGAACTAGGAAGTGAGTACCAAACAAGTATGGTCTCAACTTCTTCAGGGACCAAACCACAGCAAAGGCCTCCCTCTCAATGGCACTCCAACGCTGCTCTCTGGGGAGAAGCCTCCTGCTTATAAAAGCAACAGGTTGGTCTTGGCCTTCATCATTGGTCTGGGATAGGACCGCTCCTATCCCTAGCTCAGAGGCATCAGTCTGCACTATGAACTGCTTGGCATAATCTGGAGCTTTTAGAATTGGTGCTGATCACATTGCTTCTTTCAGGGTGTCAAAAGCCTTTTGGCAACTAACCGTCCAGTTAACCTTTTTGGGCATCTTCTTGGGGGTGAGTTCTGTGAGGGGAGTCACAATGGACCCATATCCCTTCACAAACCTCCTGTAGTCCCCAGTCAAGCCAAGGAATGCCCTGACTTGGGTCTGGGTTGTTGGAGCTGCCCAGTCCAGGATGGCCTGGATCTTGGGCTGGAAGGGCTGTACCTGGCCTCCACCAACAAGGTGGCCCAAGTACACCACAGTGCCCTGCCCTATCTGGCATTTGGATGCCTTGATAGTTAGACCTGCAGTTTGCAGGGCTTTTAAAACCTTCCCAAGGTGGACCAGGTGATCCTGCTAGGTGGAGCTAAAGACAGCAATATCATCAAGATAAGCTGCACTAAAGGACTCCAACCCAGCAAGGACTTGATTCACCAACCTCTGGAAGGTGGCAGGGGCATTCTTTAAACCTGAGGGCATAACAGTGAACTGATAGTGCCCATCAGGTGTGGAGAATGCTGTTTTCTCTTTTGCTCCTGGTGAAATGCCAATCTGCCAGTACCCTGCAGTTAAGTCAAAGGTACTTAAGAATTTGGCTGCACCCAATTTGTCTATCAACTCATCTGCTCTTGGGATAGGGTGAGCATCTGTCTTGGTGACAGAGTTGAGCCCTCTGTAATCCACACAAAACCTCATTTCTCTCTTTCCATCCTGTGGGTGAGGTTTGGGGACCAGAACCACTGGGCTAGCCCAGGGGCTCTCAGAGGGTTCAATAACCCCCAACTCCAGCATCTAGCTGACCTCAGCTCTGATGCTTTCCTTGACTTGGTCTGTCGATAGATCTTGTTTTTGACAGGTGCACTGTCACCAGTGTCCACATCATGGGTACACCAGTTTGTCAGACCAGGGGACAAGGAAAAGAGCTTAGCATACTGTTGCAAGACTTGCTTGCAGTCAGTCAGTTGGGCAGAGAGGGTGTCTGAAAAGACAACTCCATCCACTGACCCATCTTTGGGGCTGTATGAGAGGAGGTCAGGGAGAGGTTCACTCTGCTTCCTGCTCCTCATCAGTCACCATCAGCCCTGTCAGAGCTTTAGGCTGTTCACATGGATAACACTTTTGGGTGTCCTGCTTGTGCCCAGGTCAACGAAGTAGGTGACCTCACTCTTTTTCTCCAGGATAGGTTAAGGGCCACTCCATCTGTCCTGGAGTGCCCTTGGTGCCACTGCCTCCAAACCCACACCTGTTGCCCAGGTTGAAATTCAACCAGTGCAGCTTTTTGGTCATACCAGTGCTTCTGAAGCTCCTGGCTGGCCTCAAGATTCTTGGATGCCTTTTCCATGTACTCTGCCATTCTGGACCTTAGGCCAAGCACATAGTCCACAATATCTTGTTTGGGTTCTTGGAGAGGCCTCTCCCAGCCCTCCTTTAAAAGACAAAGTGGTCCCCTCACTGGATGGCCAAACAGAAGTTCAAAGGGTGAGAAACCTACTCCCTTCTGTGGCACTTCTCTGTAAGCGAAAAGCAGACATGGTAAGAGGACATCCCATCTCCTTTTGAGTTTCTCAGGGAGCCCCATAATCATGCCTTTCAATGTCTTGCTAAATCTCTCAACAAGGCCATTGGTTTGTGGATGATAGGGTGTAGTAAACTTGTACTGCACTCCACATTCCTTCCACATGTGGGTCAGGTAAGCAGACAAAGTTAGAACCTCTGTCTGAAACCACCTCCTTAGGAAACCCTACCCTGGTGAAGACACCAATGAGGGCCTTGGCTACTGCAGGAGCTATAGTAGTCCTAATTGGGATTGCTTCAGGGTACCTAGTGGCATGATCCACTACCACTAGTATGAATTTGTTCCCTGAGGCTGTGGGAGGTTCAAGTGGACCCACTATGTCCAAACCTACCCTTTCAAAGGGAACCCCCACCACAGGCAGTGGTATCAGGGGGGCCTTTGGGTGGCCACCTGTCTTGCCACTGGCCTGACAGGTAACAGGAGCTGACAAACTCCTTCACCTTTTGGTGCATCTGGGGCCAGTAAAAGTGGCTAACTAGCCTTTCCCAAGTTTTGGTTTGGCCCAGATGTCCAGCTAGGGGGATGTCATGAGCCAAAGTTAGGGGGAACTCCCTGTATTTGTGGCACTACCACTCTCCTGGTGGCTCCAGGATTGGGGTCTCTTGCCTCAGTGCACAGTAATCCCTCTTCCCAATAAACTGTGGGTACCACTGACATCTCCCTTTGCTTCTGAAACAGCTTGCTGCCTCAGGCTTTCAAGAGTGGGACAGTCTTGCTTCCCCTGGCACAGCTCTTCCCTAGAGGGTCCCCCTGGGCCCAAGAGTTCAACCTGGTAAGGGTCAAGCTCCATAGGCTCAGTTCCCTCTGGGGTGTCCAAGTCCTCTCGAGGAGAGGGGTCCTGATCCTTTTACTGAACATAAGCTGGTTCCCCAGTCTTCTTACCTTTTCTCTTGGTAGGTTGGGCCATACTTTCAGGCTCCAACACTTTTTCACCCTGCCTTTTGCTCTGTGCTCTGGTTTTTAAACACACCAATTCAAGGATATCCAGCATTGCTGCATGGGTTTTTAGTTCTACCTCAGTCCAGGCTGAGGTTTCCAGGTCATTGCCAAGCAGACATGCAGCTGGTAGCTTTGGCAAGACCACTACCTGTTTCAGGCCAGTAAACCCCCCCCCCCCCAGTCTGTCACCATAGCCATTGCATGGTTAGTGGTAACACCGTCAGCATTGGTGACTGGGTGAGTACGCCCAATCAAATATTGCTCAGGGGAAACCAGTGTCTCACTCACCATAGTGACACTGGCACCTGTATCCCCCAGAGCCTCTATCCTAGTTCCATTAATCCAAGGGTATTGTAAGTATTTCTTTAAGTTGGGTGGCTACACAGCTACAGTGGCAAACTCAACGTCCCCCTCTGAAACTAGAACTGCTTCAGTGTGCAACCTGATTTGCTCTGGGCATACTGTTGATCCCATCTGGAGACTGGCTACACCAGGAGTAGCTGTAGGACTAGGGGCCTTCTTGCTAGGGTAAGCCTTGTCTCCAGTTAAGTGTCCCAACTTCTTACAGTTGTTACACCAGGCTTTTGCAGGATCAAAGTTCTTCCCCCTATAGGGCTGTGGAGTATAGGGAGTGTTTTGGGACCCCACCCCCCTGTGCAGGTTTTTGGGGTCCTTTAGAAGACTCAGACTTTATCTTGGGGATTCTCACCACCTTTCCCCTGGGGAGGTTTTGTAACCCCTTTCTTTTGGTCCCCCAGTGGTTGTCTTAGTCACCCTAGTCTTGACCCAGTGGTCTGCCTTCTTTCCCAATTCTTGGGGAGAAATTAGACCTAGGTCTACCAAATGCTGATGTAACTTCATTCGTGCAATTACTTAAAATATGTTCCTTCATAAACAAGTTGTAAATTCCAGTAAAGTCATGCACATTGTGTCCAGTTAACCAACCATCCAGTGTCTTTACTGAGTAGTCTACAAAATCAATCCAGGACTGGTTTTGGGAGCCCCCCTGAATCTAATTCTGTACTCAGTTGTGAGTCCAAATCCCTCAATCAGGGTTCTTCATGAGGTCATAAGACCCAGCATCTCGCCCAGAAAGGGTCAGGAGTCTGTCTCTGCGGTTACCAGAGAACAGTTCCCACAGGAGTGCCCCCCAGAGAGGTTTCTTCACCTTTCTCATGTCACAAGCCCTCTCAAAGGCTGTGAACCATTTAGTGATGCCATCACCCTCCTCAAATTTAGGGACAATCCCTTTGGGGATTTTAGGATCATAAGATTGCTCTTTATCCTTATTAAGATTGCTGCCACCATTGATGGGTGCTAAACCCATCTCTTTTCTTTCCCTCTAGAGCCAGGAGTCTGGACTCTAGATCCAGTCTTTTGGCCAGCCTTGCTAAAAGGCTGTCCTCCTCATTGAGGCTGTCCTCAATGTCCCAACCAGAACCTGAGCCACCTGTGTGGCCTCCAGGTCCCCAGCGGTTAACTCTTGGAAGCAAGGGTACAGGAACCCTTTCTTCCCTAGGAAGTGGTGGAGGTGGGTACCCATCTCCATCCTCCTCACTCCTTTCTCCCTCCGACTGGTCATCACCATGTTCAGAAGGGTGGGCCTTTGCATACTCAGCTAACAGCTCCTGGAGCTTTTGTTTGGTTGGATGTGGGCCCATTGCTATGTTTAAGTTTACATAAGGACCTTACTTCCTTGAAAGACAAGTGAAGGTAAGGGGTGAGGTCGAGCTCCTCAACCATGTCCTGCATGTCATTATTATCTTCACTAATAGTTGGGTTCTTTTCTTGAGACATTCTAACAAAAAGTTCTAACCCCTCTACCCTTGACTATAGTGACTTTATATTCTAAAATTCTAAAGGGACTTAAGCAAGGCCCTAACAAGACTTAGTAGTTTGGTAAAAATGCTAATTTGAAAAAAATCAGAATTCTAAAGGCAATTTAAGAGCTCTGTCGTGTGATCAGGTGGTAACCAAGTAGTCCACAAATGCAAGTTGTATATCCCACCGCTGATCCACCAATGTTATCCTATTTGGGGGGGGGGGTTTACTGCAACAGAAACCCACTTCCTTACAAATGCCCTATGGATGAATTGATATTAGCCTACGCTTTTGTGCCTCTCCCTCGCCTTCCATTTCTGGTTCGGAGGCTCAGGCAAACGTCCCTCACACTGATTCTAGTGGCTCCCACTTGGGCCCACAGCCGTGGTTCACCACACTCTTAAAACTGTCAGTAGTTCCACATCAAAAGCTGCACCTCAATTCCAGCCTTCTCACGCTGAACCATGGAGAAGTCAGACACCCAAACCCCAAGGACCTCAATCTAGCGATTTGGCTCCTGAAGTCCTAGAGTTTGGTTATCTTAACTTGCCTCCAGAATGTATGACCATTCTTAAAGAAGCAAGGACACCTACTACCAGAGCATGCTATGCAGCTAAATGGAAAAGATTTGTTATATACTGTACTAATTACAATATTGATCCACTAGATGCATCCACTCAATCATTTTCTACCTTCTGCATTTACAGCGTGCTAGTGTAGCCTACACTTCCATTCGACTGCATCTTGCAGCAGTAGCTGCATATTTTCAAAACAGACATCTATGCTTGTTCAAGTTTCCAGTAATTAAAGCCTTCATGGAAGGCTTTAGGAGAATTATACCACCCAGGACGCCTCCAGCACCAGTTTAGGATCTGAACATTGTGCTTACACTGCACATGTTCAACCTTTGAAGCCATTACAAAACTGTCCCCTACAGTTTCATGGAAAGTGGCCTTCCTCTTTGCGATCACTTCATTGAGGAGAGTTGGTGAGCTACAGGCTTTAACCTTAGAAGAACCCTTCTTTCAACTTCATAAAGACAGTAGTTCTTCGCACCAACCCAAAATTCCTTCCCAAAGTGGTTTCTGCTTTTCATATTAATCAGTTGAGTTGCCTGTTTTTTCCTCAACCTGATTCTGTAGCAGAAAGAGCTCTTCATACTCTTGATGTCAGAAGAGCGTTACTATGCTACATTGAAAGAACAAAACAATTTCGCAAAACACATGCTGCACACGCAAACATCCGGAAGCAACACTAGATGGCAGGAGTAGCTAAAGCACGTGAATCTAAATCTCTACATGCCAAGAACAGATGCTTACTGGGTAAGTAGCATAATCCTTTATTAACTTGCAGGAGAGTTTGACCCTAGTAGATCAGATTATACTACTGCATTGAGAGGCATTTATTAGAAGTGATAGTTTTCAACATGAACTTTGAAACCTTCATGCCGTACCTATTCTGAAAACAATGGAATTAGTGAACCAAGAGGCAAGTCCTTTGTCAGGTGCAACTTGTCGGTAGCCTCGGTTGTTATATAATTGCAACAACATTATAGTTAATAAAATAAAACACAAGAAGGTGTCGTACAGCACTCATCATGAACTCGTGTAATTCAAGGGGCTCTCGGATGTAGTAATGAAGAAAAAGGAGGCAAAGTGAAATTAAGCAATTGCTTAGGATCGCACAATTTGGTCAAGTAGGGAAGCCAGGACTGATCCCAGGTTTTCTGGTTTCACATTTTGCAATTCAGCCACGAGATTAGTATTTCTTTCCCTTCTGTTGTACATTAGAAGTTAATGCTTTGTCTTTAATTTGTGCATGAGAGAGAACGTCTGTGGCAGACAGAAGTCGCATGAAGGCTCAGTTTGCCCACACCATGCATCTGCTTTGCGTCCCCCCTATGCTCCTTTCATCACCCCGACCCTCGCCACCTGGCATCGGTGCGGCCCTCTGTCATGCCACACACTACTTTGTGGCCCCATGTGAAATGTTTGAGGGGGACCCATGTACTTCCTCTCCATTGATGATCATAAACGATTGAATAGCCCTGCATATGTGCAATGTCACAAGCACTTCTTCCAAAGTTGTAATTTTTTTACATCTTTACTTTACTTAGGAAAGGCTACGAAGTACATGTATCACTAATGTACAGTTTAGCAGCCTAAAAAGGTTGTATTGTCAATTCCAGTAATTTACTCAAAAAGCTGGAAAAGTATATATAAAAATCAGGAATGTCACTTGAAAGTAAGAAACATGACATTTTAAACCTTTCCCAAACTTTTTTAAAGTCGCTGAAGGGGAAGAGCAGGGCTGTGTAGCTCTGTAGGCTACAGCTATGCGCCCTTTAAGAGTGTCCAGTTCTCCAGTAATCCATCATGCCCTGCATGTCGCAGGAAAAAGGAACTGAGCGCTGCACTTGCCTCAAATTTTACAGTGATAAAACAAAGGACATCAAAACAGCTGATGAGCTCTTAACATCCTTTGAACACCTGGGCAGATGCCTGTTGTAACAGGACGATGCCTGCTTGCTCCGAGTCTGCATCCCCTTACTCCACAAAGCAAAGCCCCACTCCAGGAAGTAGTAATGGTCCATTCTTCAAGAAGCATGACTGATAGCTGTTCTCTGCACAGGAGTACAGTTACCTGACCTTTCAGAGAAGCAACATGAAGAAGCAGATGCGTTCATCAAGCACTACTGCCTGGACCTGAATGATGCAGTGGATGCCTCATGGGTCAAGTTGTACTAGGTAACGGTAAATTTAAGGTGAGCCTGCTTTCATTTGATTAGTTGTCTGATGCTGCTTGCTATTCTTATTCATGCATGTGACAATGAGGTTAAATGCTGGATAAAAACTTAACTTACCTGTAACTTTGGTTTCTTGGTATTATTGTCATACTCACATACAACCCCCATTGCACCCTTGTTAGTGGTCCGTTATTCTAACTATCCTTCACTTTGTGCCATTGATTCTGAGCTGCTGTGTTTCGGGGAGGGGTAGGGAAGGGGTAGAGTTGGGAATAGAGCTCAACACTTCATGACATGTTGCAGGAAGCTTTTTTTTATGTGGTAGTGCCAATGTAAGGGCATACTGTGCAAATAGTACAGATGACCCTTATTGGTTTACAGGGCTTCAATTAACAATCCCAAATTCTCTTTTTGGGGTAGTGTGGTCAAGCAGCTTAGGCGGATCAGAGGGTAGTATTAAGCATTTGTTGTACACAGTCAGTAAATGAGACACCCTCTCAAGAAGGAAATCCGAGACCAATTTAGGTCTCTGGTACCCAGGGTGTTGGTGCTGAGGCGCTCCTAGAGGGACCAGCATCTCAGGACTTGGTGAGAGCGACGGGGCTGACCTTCTGGACTCACAACCACCACCTCCTGCAGAGTTGCTCCCTCGGTGGGCCCGCTGGCCAGCAAGACTAAGTAACAGGTCGATGTGGTTGGTGCCTGCAGATGCAGGGGGATGGCTCCTCCACCCCAAGGGAGATGCTGCTTGGTGGTTGAAGGTGAGAGCAGTTCTTCCAGGGTTTGGGAAGCCTGGTCAACTTCTGGATGAGTAGTTTTTGTGTGATTGTTGTGATACAAGCAGCCAGACCGGGTTTGGTGCCAATTTCGATGCAGGTACTCTGTCAAGGTTCAGGCTCTTTGTCCTTCCTTTTGTTCCCAGTTGACAAATCTCTTTTCCTGGTGTCAGGGGGACCCCTAAATACTGAATGTTCGAGGCATGTGAGCTGTAGATCACATGCTTTGCATACTCCTGTCATCTAGTGTTGGGTCTGGATGTTTGCAGTTTGTTTTTCTTCAAAGAAGTCTTTTCCAGTGACGAGGTAGGTGTCTCTTCCTTTCGGTGATAGTGCGCAGGGGCATCGACTCCATGGTTAATTGTTTTTTTCCGCCATCGGGTTCGGACGTGAATTGCTGCCCTCCGGTTTGACACAGTTTCTTCGGTTTCCCTCGGTGCGCAAGACACTCATCCTCGGCGGTATTGTTTTTGATCGCGTATCCCATTCTCCGCGTATCGTATTTACTTCTAAAAACCCTCTTTCAATCGAAATGCTCATGGAAGGCAGTCGGGCCTACCCGCGTCAGTTCGCCTCGCAGTCTAATTCAAATTCTGCCATCAGTGCCACACGAAGTTTCTGCACACCGACTCACACGAAGTGTGCGACCTGTGCTTGTTTCCGGAGCACAGAAAACAGGACTGACACGTGCAAGGCTTTCCGCTCTAAAGACACTTCGTGAGCGTCTGGCTCTACGTCGTGAAGCACAAGTTACTAACTTGTGTAACGATATATCTGTAAGAGACAGTAGTTAATGACAGATTCCTTACCTTAGAATATCCCCAGGCGTCAGGCTGGATCCGGAAAGTTTTGCGTAGCAGTACCCTTGCGCGTCGATAGGCGGCGTCGTGCGGCTCCGCGTCCGTCGTCGGCGGCGTGATCGCCGGGATGACGTCGCGGGCAGTACTTAGACGCCGCCCCTGCGCGCTGACGTCAGTTCTGTACACGACTTTCCGCTCCAGGAACGCAGAGCCATGCAAGAAGCTGACATAGGTGTCTGAAAAATACTAGGGCCCTGAAAGGGATGTCCTTAACCCTAGAAATCAGTTCGCAGAACGGGGAGGATGGGTGGGGCGGTAAGGAATCTGTCACTAACTACTGTCTCTTACAGATATATCGTTACACAAGTTAGTAACTTGTGCATCTGAAAGAGACATGTTAGTGACAGATTCCTTACCTTAGAATAGATACCCCAGCAATACCAACCCCGGTGGTGGGTATGCGAACAAAGATCAGACAAGGAAGTCCCGGAGGACAGAACGGCCAAAGAAGCCGTCCCTCCGGACCTGACTGTCAAGGCAGTAATGCTTTGTAAACGTGTGCAGCGAGGCCCACATAGCTGCCTGACAGATATCCTGCAGCGGAACACCGCGGCCCAAAGCCGTGGTAGCAGCCGTTGCCCTGGTGGAATGGGCACGCAGCCCAACAGGAGGCTCCTTAGCCAAAGAATAGCAGGCTTTGATACACAAGGTTACCCAGCGGGAGATGGTTCTCTTGTGCACCGCCCGACCTTTTTTGGCACCCACGTAGCCAACAAAGAGCTGGTCATCCACCCGGAAGTGTTGTGTGCGGTTGATATAAAAAGAATGCGCACGTTTTGGGTCCAGACGGTGGAGCCTCTCTTCCTCTCTGGAAGGATGCGGAGGCGGAAAGAAGGTGGGCAAAGTGATGGTCTGCCCAATGTGGAAGGCAGTAACCACCTTTGGCAAGAAGGACGGGCGCGTCCTAAGAACAACCTTGTCTGGATGGACAGACAAAAAGGGAGGTTTGCATGAAAGAGCCTGGAGCTCACTCACCTGCCAAGCGGAGGTGATTGCCACCAGAAAGGCTGTCTTCAGAGTGAGAAGACGAAGAGGACAGTTATGTAGAGGCTCAAAGGGAGCACACATAAGAAAGGTAAGAACCAAGTTCAAGTCCCACTGAGGCATCACAAACGGAACAGGAGGGAAGAGGTGTGTAATGCCTTTTAGAAACCTGTTAACAACAGGGGACTTGAAAAGGGAGGGCTGATCAGGAAGCCTGAGGAAGGCCGAGATGGCACAAAGATAGCCCTTGATGGTACCCAGGGCAGAACCCTGTTGGGCCAGGGAAAGAAGGAACAGAAGAACCTCAGAAAGAGGATTCACAGCCTTTGCTGTGCACCATGCCACAAACTTGTTCCACCTGCAGGCATATACCACCTTAGTGGAGGGACGCCTGGCTGCCAGAATCACATCACAAACTTCGGGAGGCAAGTCGAAAGGAATCAACTGCCGCCGCTCAATCTCCACGCAAGCAGGTGGAGGCTGGACAGGTTCGGGTGGAGGACCGTCCCCTGCTGCTGCGACAGAAGATCCTCCCAAAGAGGCAGACGGATCGGGGGATCTACGCTCATACTGAGTAGCTCGGGATACCAAACTCTTCGAGCCCAGTCCGGAGCCACAAGAATGACTTGGGCCCGGTCATGCCGAATCTTCAACACTCTGGGTAGAAGTGGTATAGGCGGAAAGGCGTACAACAGACCGCAACTCCACTCGTGACGAAAAGCATCGCCGAGCGAGTGCCGCCTTGGAAATTCCAACACGCAGAACTGACATTGCGCGTTCTCTTCGGTGGCGAATAGATCTAACCAAGGCTCTCCCCACTGTAGAAAGAGTCCTTGCGCCACTGCCGAGTGAAGACGCCATTCGTGATCCATCATGCACCTGCGGCCGAGTTCGTCCGCCCTGGCGTTCAGGGAACCTGCCAGGTGTTGAACCATCAGGAACATGCCCTGATGTTCCAGCAATGTCCAGAGGCGCAGAGCCTCCTGACAGAGGGTCCACGACCCCACCCCGCCTTGTTTGTTGCAATACCACATGGCGGTGGTGTTGTCTGTGAACACCTGCACTACCTTCCCTTTGACAGAGGGAAGGAATGCCTTGAGTGCAAGTCGGATCGCCCGGAGCTCCAGAAGGTTGATATGGAGCCGGGACTCCGCCGGAGACCAAAGGCCTCTGATCTCCGCCTCTCCCATGTGACCGCCCCATCCCAGAAGGGACGCGTCTGTCACAACTGTGTGCTCTGGCTGGGGAAGGGAGAGGGATCTGCCCATGACCCATTGCCGGTTCGAGAGCCACCACTGCAACTGTCTTGCAGTCCCCTCCGAGATCTGGACGTGATCGGACAAGTTGCCCTGGTGCTGCGCCCACTGGAACTTCAGGTCCCACTGCAGAGCCCGCATATGCCATCTGGCATGATAGACCAGCAGGATGCAGGAGGCCATGAGGCCCAGCAGCCTCAGGGTCATCCGTACCGAAACCCAGGATAAAGGCTGAAAGATCGGAATCATAGCCTGAATATCCCGGACTCGCCGTTCGGGAGGATAGGCCCGAAACTGCGTCGTGTCCAGAACCGCTCCGATGAAAAGGAGCTGTGGAGAAGGAATCAGATGCGACTTTGGCACATTGATGGAGAACCCCAGCGAGTGCAGGAGTTCGGCCGTAGTCTGGAGGTGGGAGACGACTGCCTGGGACGAGCCCGCCTTCAGCAGCCACTCGTCGAGGTAGGGGAAGACTGGAACCCCTGCCCGGCGCAGATGAGCTGTGACCACCGCAATCACTTTCGTGAACACCCGAGGGGCACTTGTAAGGCCAAAGGGGAGCACGGTGAACTGAAAATGCTCGAGGCCTACCGTGAACCGCAGGTAACGCCGGTGGGCCGGCAGGACGGGAATGTGAAAATAAGCGTCCTGCAAGTCCAACGCTACCAACCTGTCTCCAGGGTCGAGGGCAGTCAAGACCTGAGCTAGGGTGAGCATCTTGAACTTCTCCTTCCGGAGGAAGCGATTGACGTTCCGGAGGTCCAAGATAGGACGCATGTCCTCCTTGTCCTTTTGGGCACCAGAAAGTAGTGGGAGTAGCAACCACGTCCTACTTCTGGGGTCGGAACATGCTCGATGGCCCTCTTGGCCAAGAGGGCCGTGACTTCCTTCTGCAGAAACACCAAGTGATCCCCTGACATGCGGTGGAATAGAGGTGGCATGGCTGGGGGGTGGTCTCGAAGGGGAGGGAGTAGCCCCTTCGGACAATGTCCAAGACCCACCTGTCCGAGGTGATGGGACGCCAGTGGTGAAGGTGATGGCGGACCCTGCCCCCTACTGGCGTGCTGTGCACCTGAAAGGAAGGACTAGGAGGGCTTGGAGGTCGCGGCCTGACCCGCACGCTGGTTGCCCGAACCGCCACGGCGGTATCCACGTCCTCGGCCACGCGAACACGCTTGCTGTGCGGGCCGGTGGCTGGGCAGCTGACGTGACTGGGCGCCCCTTCCGTGGCCACGAAAGGGGCGAAAAGCAGAGGTTAGCGGAGGGCGTACAACAGAAAGGCCCAGGGACTTGGCAGTAGCCCGCGAGTCCTTAAAACGCTCCAGCGCATGGTCTGCCTTTGAACCAAAAAGACCGACTCCAAAGGGCATGTCCATGAGTGTATTCTGGACATCACCCGAGAAACCAGTTGTTCTCAGCCAGGCGTGGCGACGTAGCGCCACCGTCGTCGCAAGCGATCTGCCCAGCGAGTCGGCGGTATCAAGGCCACAACGTATGGTGTATTTAGCCGCATCTCGCCCTTCCGCAATGGCGCGGGTAAGCAGTGTCTGGACCTCCTCAGAACACTGCGGCAAAACAGCCGCCACCGAGTCCCACAGGGAGTGGGTATATCGGCCCAAAAGGCAAGCGGTGTTGACGGACCGCAAGCCAGCACTGGAGGAAGAAAAAGCCTTCTTCCCAAATTGGTCCAGGCGTTTGGATTCCCTATCCGGAGGGCGGTAGGGAAGGCGGTTTGGGAGGCAGAGGCTTGGACAACCAAGCTCTCGGGGTGGGATGTTGGGAGAGAAACAAGGGGCAGCCCGGAGCAGGGCGATGGCGTCGGGCCACGTTCCTATCCACAGGAGCCCCTGTGGTGGGCTTGGACCAGGCACCCAAAAGAACGTCCGTGAGTGCATCATTAAACGGCAGCACAGTCTCCGAGGAGGAAGCCGCCGGCTGAAGCACTTCCGTCAGGATATTAGTCCTGACAGCCACAGTAGGCAATTGGAGATGTAAGGCTCCAGCTGCTCTACGCAACACCGTTGCAAAATTAGCTCCCTCCTCCGTAGCCACGGGAGGAGACAGCATGCCAGTGTCAGGGGAGGTGTCTAGACCACTGGCATCCCCAAGTTCCTCAGCCCAGTCCGGATCATACGCACACTTGTGTGAGAGGGTCCTCAGACCCCTCCCAGCTCTTGGTCCTCCTCAGGTGCAAAATATGGAGGAGGGACATCTGGGACCCAAGGTCTCATCGGCGCCGGCGTCGAGCGACGTCGGTCCGGCTCCATGTCCGGAGAGAGCCGGGGACCGACGCCGTCCGGAGCGCCGGACGGCGTCAGGAACGGCACCGGGGACATCTGCGTCAGCGGAGGCGTGGTTAGGTCAACCGGCGTGGGGGTTGCGGTACCGCCGGGATCGAGGCCGGGGCCGGAGCCGAGATATAGGCTGGTGGGACAGGCGGCGCCGGGACCGGAGTAGACGGCGACGCCGGAGCAACCCCATCAAGGCCCGCGGGGCCCGAAGGCGCACCGGAGGGACCTTGAGGCCCGAAGAGGCGGGCCATGGCCGACAGGAATTCCTGTATTTCGTCCGGAGTCGCCCCTGAACCCGGAAAGGACGGATAATGCGGGGGCGGCTCAACAGGCATGTCCGGGGACGGTGCCGACTGGGGCCTCAGCCGAGTCGCGAGACCGGCGAGGCGAAGTCTTTGAGCGATGACGCTTCTTAGACTTTTTGTGCTTCGACTTACCTGAGGAGCGCGAAGACTGACTCAGACGACCGGCGGGGACTCCGCGACCGGCCCCTCGACCTCTCCCGGGAACGGGGCTTGGTGCGGCGCGGAGCCGACTGCCGGACCTCGAGTAGCTTTCGAGACCGCTCTCGCAAAGCCTTCGGGTGAAGTTTCCGGCAGTCAGGGCACGACTTCGTGTCGTGGTCTCGGCCGAGACAGAAGAGACACTCCAGATGCGGGTCTGTGATCGACATCATGCGAGCACAGGCGTCGCATGGCTTGAAGCCGGGCATCCCTACGACACCTAGGAGTCGTGAAGACTCGATAAAGAAACAGTGAAAAAATTCACAAAAAAGTTAGTCAAAAATTGACTAGGGCACTGCTCTTCCCGGATCTGCGCTTATTGGCGCGGAAAAAGAAGAACTGACGTCAGCGCGCAGGGGCGGCGTCTAAGTACTGCCCGCGACGTCATCCCGGCGATCACGACGCAGACGACGGAGCCGCACGACGCCGCCTACCGACACGCAAGGGTACTGCTACGCATAAACTTTCCGGATCCAGCCTGACGCCTGGGGATATTCTAAGGTAAGGAATCTGTCACTAACGTGTCTCTTTCAGATATGCAGAGCCAACACGCAAGTTCCATTCCGGACCTCTTCGGAGAGGATTCGGAACAAGAAGCCCAAGACGCCATGGGAGCCAAAGAACAGGATCCCATCTCAGACTACGGCTCCAAGGGGGACGACTAAATCCCGCAAGGGCAGCGTACCATGAGTACAGATCCTCCCTTGCCCCAAAGTCCACCTCAGTCCAAGGCGGCGGCTCCGGTCCAAAACTCAGCAACAAAACCATCGGCCCCTAAACGTTCAGCACCGAAACAACCGAACGTGCCGATTCCATCTCAAGAACAACATTTCGATGCTTCGCCTACCAAACCGGATCCGAAACATACATCCATCTAACTACTGGACATATTACCACAAAAGTGACCCTTAAAAGGAAACCTGACACAGGAGACCTACTACATTCCTTTAAAGAGGAAGAATGTCGGGACTAATCCTTCTCCTCCTACCCTTTCTTCTTCTCCTCAGCCTCAATCTTTAATGATTTCACCTGAGCACTCACCACCACATACACCTGAAGATCAGGATGGGGATGGGGCTGGGGACAATGCACCATTACTCCCCGACCCATGGGCAGATTATAATACTGACTCTTCCACAGGAAATGATCCCGACTTGTTCGGTGTTACCATGTGGAAGTGGTCTGACTGTATGTAAAGGTAGAGTTCTGAGATCCAGTATGGGTCTGAGAGAGCCGTCCTTTTTTGGAATTAGTAAGTAAAAGGAGTACACGCCCGACCCTTGGTGTTGAGGTGGTACAGGCTCTATGGCTTGTTTTAGTAGCAGTGATTGTACTTCCGGTTTGAGAAGGTCTATGTGATCCGGTGGAAGTCTGTGCAACTTTGTGGGGGAATGTTTGCAGGAGTGTTGATTAACTCCAGGCAGTAACCAGAATGGATAATTTGGAGAACCCATTTGTCTGTCATTGACTGCCACTTTGGTAGAAATTTTGACAGTCTTCCCCCTACAGGTGTTAAGTGGTCAGGGGGGGGGGAACTATGGGCAAGTCACTGTTTTGTATTGGATGGCGAGGTACGTGTGTTGGAACCTCTACCTCTGCCCTTGCCGTTGTTTCCTCTGTAATTGCCTCAATAGAAACCCTTGGAACCTGAGGGCTGGTTATTGCCCTTATAGGTGGGTGCAGTGTCTGAGGAAGTAGTCTTCGATCCTGCTCGATAAAAGGAGCGACGAAAGGAACCACGCCCTTGTGGAGACTGAAGTGCTCCCATGCATTTAGCCACTTCAGTATCCTTCATTTTATCCGATGAGTTGTCTACCACCGGCCCAAAAAGGTGTTCCTTGTCAAAGGGTGTGTTTAGTATGGAAGTTTGAACTTCCGGTTTAAACCACGATATGCGCAGCCAGGCGTGCCTTCTTAAAAGAACACTAGTGTTTACCGCTCTGGCAGATGTATCAGCAGCATCTAGGGAGCATTTAATTTGGTGGTTAGAAATTAACTGCCCCTCACGAACCAGGTCTTGCGCTTTTGATTTGTGTTCTTGAGGGAGAAACTGGATGAGTTGCTCCATTTCATCCCAGTGTGCGCGGTCATAGCGTGCCAACAATGCTTGTGTATTGGAAATACGCCAGAAGTTAGCAGCCTGGGAGGCTATCATTTTCCCTGAAGCATCAAGGAGTTTAGACTATCTGGTGGCGGTGCGTCTCCAGTAGTCTGGGAGTTTGCCCTTTTCCGTGCATTAGAAACTACTAGTGAATCTAATGGTAGTTGACCTTTTATGTAGACTGGATCTGATTGGGCAGGCTTGTATTTTTTATCTACCCTTGGAGTAAGGATACGTGCTCTAACAGGATCCTTAAAAATGTAGTCAACAGGTCTGGTCATGCCTTTCAACATGGGCAACATGTGTGTAGACGTGTGTTTTGTAGAGTCTCAAAAAGAAAGTCCTCTTCAAGGGATTCTGTGTGTAGTGGGACTCCATGGTAAGTAGCAGCCCTACTTAATGACAAATCCTACACTGTCATCTGGTGGAGAGGGTTTGGTAGGATATATGTCCGGATCGTTATCAATGGGAGAATCAGTATTAGTCATCCCACACGTCTCCAGGCTGATCGTCCTCATTATCCCCATCACCCTGATTGTCAGGTGTGTGGTGGTGAGTGCTCAGGTGAAGTTGGCACAGGTATAGTCTGGGGTAGAGAAGGTGAAGGAAGAGGAGGAGGGGAAGGATTTGTCCCAACAGTTCTCTTCGTCAATGGTATGTGGTACTCCGGTTCTGTAGTAGCACCTCTTTTTAAAGTCACTTTAGTGGTGATATGTCCAGTCTTTGGGAGTATAACCAGGATTTTTTGTTTCGGTTCCGGTTTGTCGATTGGATCACCGAAAACATGTTTTTTTGGTGACTTCGGCGTCTGTTTCGGTTCCGAATGTGTCGGGGCCGATGGTTTCTTGGCCGGGGTTCTCAGATCCAAAGTTTGTTTTGGTGCCGACGGAGGATGATCAGTGCCAGACTTTCTTCGGCTCCGAAGTCTTTGGCTCTGTGCCCGATTTGGCATGGGGCTTTTCGGAGCCGGAAGGCTTTTTAGTATGCTTTGGTGCCAAGCCCGAAGGCGGGGCTTCGGAAGCTTGTTCTCGGTGCACACCGGGGCCCGAGGGCGCAGGTTGGTGCGGAGCCTTTTTCTTGGATGGAAGTGGAAGGTAGGGGCGAGGTAGGGGCTGTACTCAGTACGTTGTCCCTGCGGGATGTCTTCATCCTCATCGGAGCCATCTTCGGAAACGAAGACGTCTTCCTGTTCCTCATCGGCTCCGATGGGCTCGTCGCCTTCCTCCTCTTCTGATTGAGGTCCGAAGAGGTCCGGAATGGAACCTGCTTGTTGTCTCTGCATGTCGCATCGTCAGGCCCAACGATCGCGAAGAGTCTTTTGGGAGCGGAAAGCCCGGCAAGCGTCGCAGTTGTCCTCTGTGGTCTGGTGACAAACACAAATTGCACACCTTGTGTTGTCGGTGCGCGGGTATTTGGAGTGGCACAGAGGACAGAACTTGAAAGGAGTTCGGTACATCGACTACGAGTCGAACCAGGGGCTAGGCCCGACGGCCTACCACGAGCTCTCCGATCGAAATTTTCGTTCGGAATAACGATCCGCGGTGAAAGGGGAACACGAACGGAAACAAAACCGTTGAGTGTGAATGTGATACGCGCCGAGAAAGATCGAAGGATCGGCGTCAAACCGGAGTGCAGCAAGGTACATCCGAACCCGATGGCGGAAAAAAACATTCTGAAGTTGGAGCCGATGACCACGCGCTCTCTCACCTAAGGGAGGAGTCCTCTACCTCGTGACTAGGGAAAACTTCTTCCAGAAAAACAAAGTGCAAACATCCGGACCCAACACTAGATGGCGATCTTATGCAAAGCATGTGATCTACAGCTCACATGCCTCGAACATATGTTTTCTCGATTTCGGCGTCGAAAGTTTCGGTGCCAAACCAGACTTGTACTTGGAAGCAGAAGGTTTCGGCTCCAAAGCACTTGTTTTAAACCGGAGGATTTCAGCTCGAACCAGATTTGGTCAGGGCGTCAAACGTAGTCTTGGTGCCGACCAAGGCCCGAAGGCAGAGGTGGTGCCGAAGCCTTATGTTTGGTGAAGTGTAACTTCTGGGGTACGGGGGTTTTGGTACCCAAGACACCCTGTCCCGCTGGAATATCTTCTGACTCAATCTTGAGGTTGGAATCTGATTCTTCGACCAAAAAGGCCTCTTCTTCTGCGGCCGCCACTTCTTGTTCTGACAGTCCGTTGAGTGCTTTGGCGCTGCATTTCTCGTCATTGAGCCAGACGATCTCGGAGAGTCTTTTTCGACCTGAACGAGTGACAGGCCTCGCAGTCTTCTTCCTTGTGCTCCGGTGACAAGCACAAGTTGCAGACCTGGTGTAGATCGTTGCGAGGGTAGTTCGAGTGGCACCGAGGACAGAATTGAAACTGAGTCTGTTCCATCGACAGAGGGATGGATCGACACGGCTAGACCCGAAGGCCGCCCACGCTGTTTTCAACCAAAGATGAGATTTTCTAATCAAATGGATACACAGAGAGGGCAACGCGTACGATACCATCGAGGGTAGAATGGATTGCGCACCGAGGGGAACCTGAAGGACGGTTTCGAACTGGAGTGCAGCAATACATGTCCGAACCCGATGGCGGAAAGCAAACAATCTAACAATGGAGTCGATGCCCATGCGCACTATCACCGAAAGGAGGAGTCACATTAACTCGTGACTGGGAAAGACTTCTTTGAAGAAAAACAACTTGCAAACATCTGGACCCAACACTAGATGGCAGGAGTATGCAAATAATGTGCATCTACAGCACACATGCCTCGAACATAAGGCTTTTTTTTATGCTCTGTTTTGTTCTGATGTTTTCACTGAACTCAATACTGGATATTCATATAGACACCATACCAGATTCTGGGTGATAATGCAGGCCTGTCATAATGACGGCCCACTTAACGATAATCTTGACAGCACTGTGCAATCCTGCAGGCCTGTCCACGTCTCCTCACGGTTCCATATTTTACCAATGCTCAGTTAGTTTCTCACTATATCGCGTGCCCTGTTTGCACTTCAATTCCTATGAGTCACTAACTATTCCTGCATTACTAGTCATTTAACTACACGGCACGCCAACCCAATTACCTGCTTTCTCCTTCAAAAGACCTGGCCGCGCGAACACGGATTGTTCTGCGGTAGTCTGTGCGGGTACCTGCAGGTTTCAAAGGCAGGCACTTACTTGAAGGGATATTGGCAACCATACCAGCAGACAGTGGTAATCCCGCTCCCAGCTCTAATTATTTCACAAGGAACTTCTACTAGGGGAGCACGCTTTGGGGCTGGCTCACTTTACTGCATAAGCAGTTTTTTTGACTATTAAAGAAACCTCAAAAACAGGACAACTTGGGATTCCTAGCACTTGTAGCTATGCAATGGCACACGATTAACGTGGGCAAACGCCAATCCTCCGTATCCCTTTCAAAAAGCGCATCATAAATGCACAGTTAAGCTACCCCCCTCATAGTTCTACTTTGTTTTCTGTTAGACCTTCACCTAACAAACTAGGTGTTTTTAATATATAGTCTCAGTATGCACAGGGCGATAATATCAGCTGTAGTGCAGTAAGACTAACTATATTAGGCAGTTATAAAAAAAAAGTTGACTACAGGAGGGCACCCCTGCCAGATGCTCACGACTCCTGGACAACCAATTTATAGGGTAAGAAGTACGATTGTTTGAGCCTGCTTTTCATATTGTTGGTGCATGCACAAGTGTGTTCTTTTGCAGTGGTTTGACGTGCTTCACTTTTATAGCTTTGGTGTCCATTACAGCATAAAAGGATAATGTTACTTACCCAGTAAGCATCTGTTCTTGGCATGTAGAGCTGTAGATTCACATGCTTTGCATACTCCTGCCATCTAGTGTTGGGTCCGGATGTTTGCAAGTTGTTTTTCTTCGAAGAAGTCTTTCCAGTCACGAGGTAGGTGACTCCTCCTTTTGATGATAGTGCGCATGGGCATCGACTCCATTGTTGGATTGTTTTCCCGCAGAGGGTGAGAATGGAGTTAGTGAGAGTAGAATAGAGATGTCCATGCATATGTATATAAAGTAAGAGAGAACTGAAACGGGTATAGGTACCCGAGGAGGCGGTTGGGCGCATGTGAATCTACAGCTCTACATGCCAAGAACAGATGCTTACTGGGTAAGTTACATTATCTGTTTGAGGCATGTGAGCTGTAGATCACATGCTTTGTATTGACTATAAACTGTATTCTCCCAAAGCGGTGGCTGTAGCAGTTGTCTGAAAGAGTGTTCCAAGAACTGCCTGGCCTACATTAGCTTGTTGACTTGCTAACACATCTACACACTAGTGCTTGGTGAATGTGTGTGGTGTAGACCATGTTGCAGCCTTACAAACTATGGGAATGTTTGCTAAGAAAGCCATAGTAGCCCCCATTTTGCGAGTGGAATACGCTCTAGGGGGTATTGGTAAAGTTCTTTGCTTTTGCATACCAAGTCTGAATACATTCAACAATGCACCTGGCAATACCGGATTTGGAAATAGGATTGCCCTTGTGAGGTGGAGCAAAAGCAACAAAAAGTTGTTTGGTCTTACGGAATGACTTTAGGGCTCCGACATCTGAAGTGTGTAGAACTCGTTCTGCCACTGAATCCGGTTGAGGAAAGAACATGGGTAACTCAACGGATTGGTTGATATGAAAGGCAGAAACTACTTTTGGTAGAAATGAAGGGTTGGTACGAAGAACCACTGTCTTTGTGAAGCTGGAAAAAAGGTTCTTGTATGGTAGTGCCTGTAGCTCATCCACTCTCAATGAAGTGATTGCAATGAGGAAAGCGATTTTCCACGAGAGAAATTGTAGCTCACATTTATGCATGGGTTCGAAAGGTGGGCCCATTAATCGTGTGAGTTCTATGTTAAGATTCCACACTGGGGCAGGTGGAAGTCTTGGTGGTATAACTCTTTAGTCCCTTCACAAAAGCTTTGATAACTGGTACTCTAAAGAGAGATAAGTGTTGCCTGTTTTGCAGATACGCAGCTATTGCAGCGAGATGCAAGTGGATAGAAGTGTAAGCTAAGTCTGACCGCTGCAAGTGCAAGAGAACATGATATTTTGTATGGAAGCATCAAGAGGATTAATGTTATTACAATAAATAACAAAACGTTTCCATTTAGCTGTGTAACAAGTTCTTGTAGTAGGTCTTCTGGCCTAATAATGTTCATACAGTCTGGTGGAAGATTCAGATAACCAAATTATATGACTTCAGGAGCCACATCGCTAGGTTCAGTTCTTTGGGATCTGGGTGTCTGATTTCTCCATGGCTCTGTGTGAGGAGATTGGATGTGATCTGCAGCTATTGATGCAGAATTACTGATGGCTCCAGCAGGGTCGTGAACCAAGGTTGAGCTACTAAAGGTGGGAGCTACTAAAATGAGTGTGAGGGATGTTTGTCTGAGTTTCCGAACCACTGATGGAATGAGTGGGAGAGGCGGAAAAGCTTAGGCATATATCTGACCAGTTCATCCATAGTGCATTGCCTTTGGAGAGCAGGTGTGGATACCTGGAGGCGAAGAATGGGCATTTTGCGTTTGTGTGTGGCAAAAAGATCTATTTGAGGAAACCCCCAACTTTGAAAGTACGGGAGGAGAACTTTAGGGTGAAGTTCCCACTCGTGGATTTGCGGCCTCGGTCTGCTGAGAAGGTCGGCAATCTGATTTACTCCTAGGAGGTGTTCTGCTAGGAGATAGATTTTGTGGTGAATGGCCCACTTCCAAATGTCTTGAGCCAGGTGTGACAGTTGGGGAGAATGTCTCACCCCCCCCACTTTTCTGTATATAATACATAGCTGTCATGTCTGTGCGAACTAGGACACCTTTGCTTACAAGGTGAACTTGAAAGGCTTTGAGCGCTAGAAACACGGCTAGCAGCTCTAGATTTGTGTGAAGAGCTCTTTGCTTTGGACTCCACAAGCCTTGAACTGTGTGATTTTGGAGATGAGCCCCCCAACCAGTGAGCGACGCGTCTGCTGTTAGCATGGTCTGTGGAACCGGGGCTATGAAAGTCCGTCCTTTTGATAAATTGTGTTACACCACCGCAGAGCGCGATGAGTACGGACATCTACCAACACAAGATCGGTTAAGACACCCTGTGACTGGTTCCACTGACTTGCTAAACATTCCTGAAGGGGACGCATGTGAAGCCTGGCATGGGGAACAATCATGATGCAAGAGGCCATCATTCTGAGCAGCTGCATAAACACTCAAGCTGATAGTGAGTGGGAGGGCTGAAACCAAATTAGCGCCTGAATATTGCGAATTCTGGCTGCATTGGGAAAGGCTAGAGCTCTGAGTATCTTAAGTGGCTCCTAGATATTTTTGAGTGTTGGCAGGTTGAAGATGCGATTTTAACACATTGACTGTGAACCCCAGTTGGTGTAGTAACTGCAATGTTGTGTGTGTGCTGGAGACATTTTGGATACGTACTGGCTTTGATGAGCCAGTCGTCTAAGTAGGGGAAGAGATGAATGTGTTGTCTTCATAGGTGAGCAGCGACTACTGCCAGACATTTGGTAAAGACTATGGGAGCAGTGGTGACTCCGAATGGGAGTACCTTGAATATTTAATGCTGGCCCGCTACCAGAAATCTGAGAAATTTGTGATGAGCGGGATGTATTGGAATGTGGAAATATGCGCCCTCTAAGTCTAGAGTAGACAAAGTCGCCCTGTTGTAACAGTGAGAGCACTTGTTGAAGCGTCACCATGTGTTAGGTGGTTCTGACACGATGGGCCGCCCAGATTTTTCGCTTTTTGAGCACCTATGTGTGGAGCTTTTACTGTGGGAGAGCCTCATAAATTGGGACTCATCCACAGTGAACTCATAATGAAGGAGACGGCATGTGGATTTTACTGGTGTCCCCCTAGCTTGACTAGGCCGTTGCGCAGCAGCTGGAGTAAGGGGCACCGGGCTGGTTACATGCAGACACCTGTGTACATGCGTGTGCACACGTGTAGGGGCTGCGCAGGGGAGATTCTTGGCGTGCGCAGTCCAGGAGCAGCTACAAAGTGAATGGTGTGGCAGGACTTATGCAGAATTGGGTGGTGACACGGAATAGGCCTTATACACTAGGAAGGAACATGCCAGGGAAAGTCAGTGTGCTTTACTGTGTTTTTCACTTCATTATTCCCCTATGGGGATGTGGAGCCCATGTGCTAGATTAACTTCCATAAGGCCTACAGATTCCAGACACGCACTAAAGTCCACTGTAGCGGATGTGAAAAGAAGTATTCTGCAGAGTCCAGAGTCATATTTGTACTGCTTTTGGGTCATCCAGAAATGTTACATCTCTGAGTCAGATCATAACCAGGGCCTGGCTGGGGGTTGACCTCAGCAGGCTGGATTGATGACCTTTCCCTCCCAGAGCGAAGACCTCCTTTCCACGAAGGGAAGATAGGCGGAGCTACAGGCTCATCCATCAGCAGCTATCACTGGGTGCCAGGCACCAGGCTGCACCTAGGAGGGAAGGGCTCTGGTTTCAGAGACCATGTGGCCAGAGATCCTGGACGACGCCATTTTGAACCAGCCCAGAGGCTGGACAAGGAGGGAGCAGGGGCAGGGAAGTGATGTGGCGCTGTTGGATAGGACCAACAGAGACTTCCTGCCAGCCCCCTACTCAACTTTTAAAAAGTGCTTGCACAGGAAGAGAAGCTCTCTCTGGGGTGTGGTCTGCTGAGGCGGAAGGTGCTGGAGCCTGGCAATGGGCAGTTGGAAGGAGGTACCCCCTGACTGCCCCCCAGGCCCCTAACAGTGCCAGAAGAGCCCAGGACCGATGCGCAGAAGCAGGAGCCTCTGCGCAGGGAGAAGAGAGGCCCAGGAGGAGAGCCAGGCGAAAGTCTGGCGCAGGTAGCCAGTGAAGACCGCTCCCTGCAGAATGCACCCTCTTGGAGTCCCGGAGGGCGAAGGAGTGCTCCCAGTGGCTGGGGGCCGCCGCCAGGAGCAAGAAGACACGAAAATGGGGCAGATCGGACCTCCAGGGGCTGAGATATGGCCCCCGGAAGGTAGGCGACCTTTGACCCCTAATCGGACCGACGACGAAGCGCGTGGGGCTCCGCCGCCGGTCTCCAAGATGCCCCCGGGGTGGGTCAGGTCCCGGGGGCTGCCCCCAAAGAGGAGTAAAGACGGGGAGCGCCGTCGAGCTCCCCGCGAAGGTGCCGGCGGGGGTCCCGGTCCCAAGAGGTGCAAGGGGCCCGGGCGGGACCGGGCCCCAAAAATGTGCAGAGCGGCCGGGGGTAGGCTCCCGAGCCGCATTCCCTTACCTGGGGGTCCGGGTGGGACCGGGCCCCCACCGAGGCCTGAAGATGCGGCGAAGCCGCCAGCAGCTCCGCGCGGCTCTCCCCGGCACAGCGGGAGAGCCGCTCAACTATTATGCGGAAAGCGGAGCACGAAGCGCCCCATAATGCCTTGCTAGGCATTTCAGAATCGAGTGTTTTGGTGCTTGTGGTGGCCCCAGGAGGACGGGGTCACCACCAACTTGGTGCAAGGGTGCTGGGGGAGCTGCTGGAGAAGCGCAGTCTTCCCCCAGTACGAAGAGAAAAGTCCCACCCTAAGTGTCTTGGGGACTTAAACAGGATAACCCCTCAAGGGCTCAGCTTCCATTTAACACCTTCTGGGCTGGAACTTTTGTTCTACAGCTGAGGGTGTGTTTTGAAGTGCTTCATGGAGTGAAGGGCTGAGTTGGGGATGTCTGGTGAAGGGCATCCCCTGGAGGTGAAGAGGTGTAATTGCACCAGAACTGCATTTACTCACGGTTGTTCCTTTTTAGAGGGACTGAGGGTCACATATGTAATGTGAAGGTACCTGTGTAAG